>JAMKCH010041019.1:0-13052 GCA_023653785.1 Ophioderma brevispina | reverse complement strand
CTAAAATTGGACTGCGAGGGCGCTTTCCCAAAAAGTACATATCGTATGAAAAATTTTTAAATGTGAAACTGGTGGGGGCCATCATCAGATTGTTGAAAGCAATCATTTTCTGAATATTAGAGTTTTGTGGAACGCTTTTCCTTTTCCCATGCATTATTTCAAATTTGACGAAAACACTCCCTTTGGCTGTACAGGTTCAAAACTAACTTTCCTTTGTGTGGGTTTCAAGGAAATGCATTTTTATGACATGTAAAAGCCTACATTTGTAAAACCGCAAACACCGCGGAAGGCAAATTTTCAGCATGTGTTTCCTAATAAAAACTCTCTTACATTTTTGCATGTTAAATCACCATTTTCAATTGGATGTGCATTTTTTGGGAAAGCGCCTCAGAGGGTCGAATTTTTAATTAAGCAATGGCATTTTCAAGAAACGAAAGGCTATGGTGGGATAAGTTGCACAGAATGATTCCTAATACCCAAAAACATGGGTCTTGCCACCAAAATTAACAAATTGAACAAAAAATAATTGAGTATGTCAAAAATCAAATTTTTAGACATTTGGTCTGGCGGGCCATTTTGGATTGTTTTCCAAAGGGGCACCCTGGTTTCGCCTTTTTAAATTTTGTTCTTCGAAAGTGGGTCAGGTGATAAATGACTCAAATGAGCCTGTGTTTCGAAGTGATGTCTGAACATTGACCTTCTATAAAATAAGAAACCCCCCTCTATTATAACCTTTGTAGTAGTACCTGCGGTACCTGCGGACTTTTATCATTGCGACATTAGGTAAAAGTCGGGAGCAATAATTTGCAACTTTATTTAAAGTCGGGAGCACGGTGCATTGAAACCAGGTTTTTTTTTTTTTTTTTCAATTTTTCCAATGATAAATGTGGTTAAAACTTTGCTAAACGTCGGCCGGCGGCTCTTTTGAATCAACTAGAATTCCTATCATAATGGCAGAATTTTTGAGAGGGGGGGTTTTTTATATTTTATGCTTTTCATAGCTTTTTTTAGAAGCCCTTGCATCTCTTTCGAGGCGATTTGAACAATTCGGGCGCCATCGCCCTGGTGCATTTTGACCATTGATAATTAGGTACACACATGCATGTAACTGGCCAGCAAAGCCAATGCTTGTTAGGATGTTAACATTTGCCTTGTTGGCGGGTATTTCTTTACTGAATGCTATATTAGACTACTACAAACTTCAGGTGAGCTAGCTGAAATAATTATTTTTTGTTGATGATCGAAGGTAAGAATTAAAAAACTTGTTTCTACAATAATTGTCTAGCCTACACCTAGAGGTACAGTGACTCGCCCCTATTTTCCAATTTATTCTACATTCTGAAGGTAACCATAGATAGTTCTGACCCATCCATAGAAATTTTCGGACCTAATGTCAACTTTCAAACATATCCTATCCTTGAAGAATATCCCCAGAAAAATATCATCACCATCCTATAAAATACAGCTGTGTTCTACAGGCAACCTGCTTTTCCCTTTTAAAAGAATTACTGCTGACTGCGACACTTTTCCCCAATTGACCCCAAATATATTAACAGATGGAAGATGCCTTCTGCATGTCATTGTTTTGTTGTTTTTTCATGTCACTGTTTCCGTGTTGTTTTAGCTTAACCACAATATTGGTACCGTAGAGCACCTGAAGTGCACAGCGTATACTGACAAGAATGGGACTTTACAGTGACATGTAAATTTGGTTAATAATATGGTTGATTTAGAGAACTGATGATATGTACAACCAACACCAACAAACAAGTTATCACCAGTACACAGACTCTGCACTGTCGACGTAGGCAGGACCTTGCACTCAGACAGGGAATTATGTACCATTGACTATAAATAGTCACATGGTTTTACCGATTATAATGATTATATACAGACTAATAGCTACAATGGGGCTAGGGCATAATGGGCATAAAATGCTGGTTGGGCCAGCGACCCCAGCATGGTATCCCCTGTAATGGTTCGAGACCGACCCAAATTTACCACTTTTCTCCTCATGTCCAAGAGAAACAAAAATTATGCACAAGATGACATTAGATGCTACAATTTTAATATTGTTAGATTCCATCATCTCTGTGGTGTTGTTTTTACTGACTGATAGAGATCCCTAGTACCATACACCAAGGTGTTTTATAATATTAGGGGTTCTTCCAATAGGAGTTTGGGTAATGAAGCTTGTTTATTGCACGAGGGCTTTCCCTCTTCATGTTTATTGTACTTTCTGCTAACTATTACTTACAAAATTAAAATCATTTACATATCATATTTGGCCTAAATTGGCATGATTTTGACCACTCGGCATTTCATCACTGCAGCCATTATATATAAACATTTGTTTATATGTGGTCACGTGATGCGTATTGATCAATACGTACACCGTTACATACGAGGTAAACATGAACGCTTGTTTTCACCATCATAGGAGATTTCCTTCCGCGTTTGTGATGTAGAGCCTGTCATACACAACGTTTAATGCCCTGCACTGCAGTAATCGATTTCTGAGCACTTTTTTGGGTAGACATGTAAGAATAGGTAGACTTTGTACAAGTGAGCTGTTGCACACGGCTATTATTTGCCCTCAAAATCAATATGAAGCCCCATATACTCTGACTATTACCAAAAATGTATTTTTTCGATTATGTGTTGAATAAAGCACAAAACATCTTTCAAATCTTTTGCATGTTAGTGCACATTTGAAGCACACCCCTATTCTGTAATGGACTCTCATTTGATACATCGATTGTCCTGTTTTTTCTCAAGTGTGAAGAAGACAAAACATACATGAAAAGCGTGACTTTGCAGCTGATTTTGGGGGATTTAAGGTACAAACATGCAAGATAACGATGTGTTGAACTTGGTACCCTCATGATTTTCATGTGTAAACGCGTGTTTTGGCCCTCGGGCAGAGGCCAGCGGGGTCCTTTGCGACGCCGGCCCGGCCTGCCCTCGGGCCAAACAAGCGTTTACACTGAAATCCAGTGAGTAACCCCTAATAATGGCCCGATTGTTTATATTTTGACCAGGTTATGAATCTATTGGTTAGGTCAGTTCTGGTCAAAAGTGGTTGCTTTAAGTGGAGTAGACAATAACTATAATCAGTATATTACACTCTCGTCTTGCAATAATACTTAAACACTTTTTCATTAAAGGGATGAGCAGCGATATATGCGTAGAGAATCGAAAAAATGTGGAATGCATTTTAACTTATATGGTCGTGTTTTTTAATGTGGCACCCAAAATGGTTGGATTTGGTCACATTTAATGGTTTCGTGATCCATGTTCTTGTCAGATCTTTCAAAAACCAACAAAATAGTGTAATTATTTTGGCTCATTTTGAAATACTTTATTAGTCTTCAATTATTGGTGATACAATCCCAAACAGCAGCCAATTACACACACAATTCATTAAATCTTAAATAGCCAGGGGGTGGAGGGGATGGCGCTTGCCGGTGTGGGTTGCGTGTGTCCATTTTCCAATGGGAACTCATTGCAGATTAACATAAATTTTTGAATTAAGTTCCATACAATGTAAATCCCTATTATGTAAGTTTCAGACCAATTTGCCAAGTCAAAGATTCAATGAATTCAATAAATTGATTGAATTTGAACATAGGTCAACGCACGTTCCTCCTTTCCTCCCTATACATTTCATAATTCCACTCTTAAATTGATAAATGGTGCAATGGTCAAATAAAAAAGAGCGAGCCTTTGAATTTTCAGAAAAAGTTATGTTGCAATAGGTATTTTATCCTGTACCTAGGAACATGAAATATATTTACAAGGATTGATGCGGACTTTTTGACATGAACAGCGCCTCACCTTGAATTTGGTAAAAAAGTCCATTTTCGTGAAAACGAAGGTGGAATTGTTTTCGTGAAACTACCTGTAAAAACGATCCTTTGACCTCAAAAACATATACCCACAGTAAAATCAACATTGTAGGTAAATACTACAATATTTGACACAAAATTGTTTTTTATACCCCGAATAGAACAAATTTTTTGAAACCCTATAAAATTAATTTGGCACCAATAATTCGACAAATAATATATTGCCTTTGAAGGCTTTCTTTCCACAATCACAAAAATACACTCCATTTTTATTTCAATATCCTGCATAATATAGAAAGAACTCACAAAAATAGAGTTCAAAACTAACTACTTTTCTGTTTGTTTCACACCCTGTATAATTTAGGTGCCACCCTGTATAATCATTCCAATAATGCGTAGTTGAATCCCCACCTTATAACTTTCAGAAATGGATCCTTTCATATGCTTCTGATAACGACATTTTAAGCTGGCATGTTATTTTTTTTATAAGGTTAATTTTGGCAAATGTGAGATGTGACACAAATTGTCCCACCTTAAAAAACATACCATAAATCAGGGATAGTGTCTAACAAGTCCATATCACTGGTTTAATGTTAAACAAACCACCAAATAGTGAAAAAATGAAGTATTTGAGGAAGCTTGTCATACCGTCTCCCCCCAAATAGACATAATACAAGCGACGGCAAATCTTCAAAATCTGCACTAAACACTGATTGTGATTTAACACCAGAAAAAAATAAACAAAGAACAATAATTTTTGTTTTTGAGGTCAACTGTATGGCCAATATCACGTTTGACAATTTGTGATATTTACAGGGAAAGGCTTTGTGATCTCAAGTCAGAATTTTGATACGCACGTAAAGAAATTCAGCATCTGATAAAAACACTGGCCTTTACTTTAATACAAATACCGATTTCAAGCCACCACTTGCAGGTTATGTTTGCATATCCATGCCAGTCACAAAAATCATAAAAAAAATGAATTTTGATTATTTTTTCGATGTTTCGGGATTAGCATCGCTCTGCTAATCCCTTTTTAAATTTGGAATGTTGTTTAAACTGGACAAAAATGCACCTTTGGTTATGAGGTTTTCCTTTCGCATCGTTTTGGGCATTCCTATCTCAGCCATTTTGCATACTTTTTTACAATCAAGGTTGTTAAATGAAAGAGTAAGACCTATCGCTACCGTGTACACAGAGGAAATACCTTTAGAAAATTTCATGAATTGGCCGCACCCTCCCAAGTAGAAAATCTAGTGGTAACAATGGAGTAATGTTTAATAAAAGAATTCCACTTGTTCTCACTTTTACAAGTTTGTGTTCGTTTTCCAGGAAATGCGTTCTAACTAACCACGCGTCAACGCTGCTCACTAAAATCATCAATTCATCAGGCCGTGTAAACAGCATACGCTGGTTTCCCCTGAGACTGGTCTGTCACCACTTCACAAATGTGATTCCTACCGCAGCGAGCCCGAGGCACAAGCACCAGCGTAGTAAAGCAGGGAGGGCGGCCGAAATCCCAATTTAAGACAAAGCCATTGTTTTACACTTAAAAGAACGCGAAATCTTGACGAAAAATTCTGATTTAATATCTCAAAAACCCTAGAGGTGAAAATTTATTAGATGTGGATTTAAACGTCAATATTTTCTGAGAGTGAGTGGTATAATTAGAAGAGAGCATATTTTAGTTTTGTGTGTATCTTTGCGTAGGATCCCTGGTGGCGATGTGTTTTGGAGGGGGTTGAGTGTAAGCTTTATAGTGCTCAGAATTTCAACAACAGCAACATGCAAGCTATTGTAAATGTTTAAAAGAATCCTAAAAAATTAAGAAAATTAAAGAAAATTATAGATGCATCCGGAAGTGACCAGATGGCATTTTAACAAAGCCCATAAGGCCTTACAATTGCCTATGGTTCTGGTGTTGGAATGAAGTGTCTTTGGATAAAAAGTAACTTTGCAGGCTAAATGAGTGCAAGGGTTTTTATGAACTTTGACATTTATGAACTATGACTTTGGTTGTGATCACATGACCTTAGTAGGTGAAATGTCCACAAACTGGTGCATTGTGGGATTGACCTCAATACACCTATGTGGGAGAGAGCTATAACATTTAGAGTTTCAGGACCCTCCATTTTCTTTTAATTAATGAATACTGCAGCTTATCCATGACTAAGAGGGGATAAATTCAGGAGGGTGATTTCTGATACCTTTTGGGTTGGGTTGGGGTCAGAGTGGGATGGGGTAATGATGGGTTTGGTGAGATGTAATTTAAAAAGAAACACCCATTTGGTCCTTCTCATCGACACTGTACCAAGGTCATTCCATTTGGGGGCTGGCAGGAAAAGGACCATAAGCATGGGCGAGGACAACCCCCCCCCCCTATTTTTTAATCTGATTATTTTGGATCAGAACAAGTTCATATTTTTTTAATTACTGAAGTAATTTTATCACAAATATAAAAAAAATATTCCATGTAGTTATGAAGAAAAAAACAAGTCTCCAAATCTGTCGACCACATTAATTTACATGCAGTCCTAATGGGACAATATTTAATTTGTTAGTCACAGTTGTTGCTTACCCAAACATTTTTAATGTTTTAAAATTGTTTAAATTTTTTAAATTTTGTAATAATATGTTTTTGGGTATACATTTCTATGTATGGAGATTATTAAAATATGATATGGAAACTCGACCATGATAGGGTCGACCACTAATTAAATATGGAGACGTTTTGTATGGAAATATTTCCACCTTAACCCCCTATTAATATTTAACTGGGGTAATGACTGAGAAAAATATGTTTGTGAGTTTGACTTTTCTTTTTCATACTCTGATACAACACCAAATCTCAATTTTTTGATGGAAAATGAATGGACAAGGTTGTCAATGGGTCACCCACATTTAAATAAAGAAAAAAAAGCTCAGTAATTCCTTGGGCAAAAATATAACAAGTCATGTGACCCCCTATGATAAACCTTTCCCTCCACATCATCTTCACAAAGTCATTGTCGCCCATGTGATAAATGCTACGCTGCCAGGGGCTAAAGTAAAAAACAACTGGTCATTAACTTTAAAGTGAAATTCATAAGCACAAATCCTGAGCTATCCTGAAAATACGGAAGTACACTTCATACCAGGGCAAAACCAAGCAGCTCCAAGCCATGCATGCGTAAACATGGCTACCCCGTTGACTATGTACAGGTACACTCGACAGTGATTGACGATGCTACTTGCTAATGAACATGAAATAATGCCATAACCCAAATGCCATGGCCGTGACAATATTACAGTGATATAGGCAACGACACAAAAGCAGTTATGGCATTGCATTTCAACAAACACTAGCGACTCCGTGAATTCGATGACCAGGTGCAGGCTATTGCACGATATCGGTACAAATACATCAACGAATAGATAGATGAGCGATGCCGCCATGCAATGCAGTGCAATTCTCCGGCCAATGAATTCCGCTCAACTCACAAAATCCATCCGTTCGTTCGTGTTCGTTTGGTTCCACCCTATCTGTATATGGCTTTATTTTACTCATACTCTCCACATCAGGAATTAAGTACTTAATGCCCCGTTCCCGACGCTTTTTTCGGGTTACAGAGACAGCATGATTTTATGGTTGAACACGTCACAACGCTGGATCAGGCTCGAACTCACGGAGTGTGTGCACTCTAGCCGCGGTTTTAGAGTTAACGTTCGTAACACAACGTTACGATTATTTGTAATCGCGGGAATCAGCAAATCTTGATACGAGTTTTTATAGTGATAGATTTCACAAGAAATTGGGCCAATTATACTAATTCATTTTTGAGAAACGGCACAATACAATAGGTGAGAACGCACATAGAACTGATTTTATAATTGTTAAAAATTTATCTCGCAAAAATTATGTTCTTCCCAGGGGTGCGTCACTTTTTAAACGATACGGGATCTGCCCGGTGGCCTACTAGTCAACAAAAATGGTATATTTTCCAAACTTTTGGCACAATACTGAGCGTAAACTACCGAGATCCTGGGTCAAATTCACACAAACTGCAACACATTATCAGATGGATTGATTGTACTTGCCCCCAAAATGTGCATACTTTGCAAACATCAAAGGAACACACATCCCTTGATTGTTTAAAGGTTGCTTATCGTTCCATTGATGTCTATTTTGCTTGTTGTCCCCCCGCCACTTTTGTAGGCGAATGGGGGACTATAGAAATGGTAGCCGTCCCTGTGTGTTTGTGCGTCCCGCTATATCTTCGGAACTAAGCAAGTGTGAAGTCCCCATCTTTGCAACATAGATGTATCTCAGTAGGCGGGTGGGTGGGATACAAAAGTGGGTCATGTGACATGGGTCAAGGTCAAATTGGTTCAAAATAGGGTCAAATAGGGCAAAAATAGGGCTAAAATTGCTATAATAAACGTTGTCAACACGGATAGCTTTTTTGATTGGAGCAAGTGTGGGTGTCCAACTTCGCACCATAAGATGTCACTCAAATAGGCTGCGGATGAGTTCTGAGGAGAGTCATGTGGCACTGGTCAAGGTCAATGGGGTTCAAAATAGGCAAAATGGAGTTTAAATGTATAAACCTTAATCTGTTGTGGGAGGATGATGAAACTTGTGGGTGTTGTCAACATTCAGTGCCAAAAAATTTGAAGTCATTTCAAGGCATGTGAGGTCTCCAAGGCAAAATCAATCACTAACATGTGGTAGTAGGATGAAAATTTGTGGGTGTGTCAACATTAAGTGCCATATTTTGAAGGATCATTTCGGTCTGCAAGGTCCATCCAAGTCCAATCATCTTAACCTATGGGTAGGAGGATGAAAATTGGTGGGGTTGTCAACATTCAGACCACAAATTTTGAAGGTCTTTCAAGGTCATGTGGTGTCATTCAAGGTCAATTCACTTAATATGTGGTAGGGACTGTGAACTTTTGGTGGTGTGGTCCAACATTCAGTGCCAAAACCTTTTGAGGTCATTCAAGGTCATGAGGGTCATCCAAGGTCAATCACTAAATATGTGGTAGGAGGATGAAACTTGTGGGCGTGGTCAACATTCAGTGCCAAAAAATTTTGATGTCCATTTCAAGGTCATGTGGGGTCCTTTAAGGTCAAATGCACTTAATCTGTGGTAGGAGGATGAAACTTTGGTGGATGGGTCAACTTCAGTTTGAAACTTTGGAAGGTCCTTTCAGTCATGTGGGGTCATCCAAGGTCAAATCACATAACTTGTGGTAGGAGGATGGAACTTGGTGGGTATGGTTCCCACATCAGTGCCCAAAATTTTGGTGGCCCTTTCAAGGTCATTGAAGGTCAAATCTTTGCACAGGGTTGTAATGGTCATGAAACCTAGTGCATGTGGTCAACAGTCCATGCAAAATATTTGAAGGACATTTTGAGGTCATGTGGTGGTTAATTCAAGGTCAATCACTAATCATGTGGAAGGATAAACTGGTGCGTTTGGTCACAGTTCCGGTGCCAACAATTTTGGAGGTCATGTCAATGGAAGAGCCCTCCCCCCCAGTGGTTCAAGACCACTCTTTCCATCACATCTTCCCTGCATCTTAAGTTGTTGCTTTTTTTCTTAAGCTACTGCACTGGGCGGGGGACCTTTGGTGGTTTTCGAGCCCGCCTTGTTCGCGTTGATGTCGTTTGATGTCAGAAGCATAATGCATATTACAAAGCCTATTCAATGCTTGGCTACTGTTGATGGTTAATCATTAAATTGGCAGTTTTTTTGTTTATATCTTGGGAATGAAATGGATTTGAGGGCTCAAATTTTAGGATGATAAAGAGAAAAATATGGCCTTTCATCTGAATCAAAATCGATCCTAACTTTGCCTGTTAATCCTGAGGGTCCCAAAAGCGATCGGAAACTTCGCCTCCAATGAAAACACAGATATAAGTGCATTATGCCCGTGATGGCAAAAGAAACCCTAGTACTATGGTTGAACAGAGTTTCTTTCTTTTTTGTCCTCAAGTGTATCAGGTTATCTGGGACATGCACAGGCTCACAGCATGCACGCACACAAACACACACTCTCTCTCTCTCTCTCTCTCACATACACTTCCATACACTTAAGATAAATAATTCCTACGCAATATCAATAGTTCTTCCATCCATGTTTCTACTATTTTTAAGTTTTTTATTCCCCATTAATTCATACGAATTCATCTTCTTTTGCAAGGCTGCTATTTGATCATGCTTCAAGACAATGACAAGGTCATCAAGGAAAATGCTTGTCAGCAACACCAGTACCAAGTCCTTAGGTGGTTCTGCAAGACGTGTGGCATTCCCATTCTCAACGATTGCACAGTGATGGAGGCACAAGTGTCCGGATCATGACTAGTGTCCTCCATGGAAAGTACTTACGAAGATCACGGCAGACATCAAGAAATTAGTAACTAGCTGCAAGGGAAATTCCCAATAGTGGATCGGCTCTAAAGAGGCAGAGACATCGAAAAAGAGCTTGAACAAGCTGTTTACAGAGTCAACAACCATCTAGATGACACAAAGGAGAATTTAAGAAAGCCTTTTTTGCAGCTTTAGAGAAGGACCACAATTCAAACAGAGAGTTGATTAGGATACAGTCAGAGAGTTGTGAGGAAATAAACGCTACTACGAAAAGCCTACACAATTGTACAACCAAGTTAAATAATGCAATGGAAATAGCAGACCAGGTGATGAAGTCAGTTCATGGCATGACAGGCGTTAAATTATTCTACCGTAAGGTGAAACTCTAACACAGCTGAAAAGTATGCAGGTACGGGACACTGACAAAAACATTATCCAGGAAATTCACACCAAATAAACACTGGACAGCAGAACAGTGTACCTTTGGCTCGTAAGATTCAACACCACTCAAGGTAAAAGATGGCACGTGGTTGGCAGAAAAGAGTATTGGTAAGAGGGAGAAGGAAAACTAACATGGAGTTATGGTGTTGCTGTTAGTCCAAGCAGAAACATAGTTGTAGCAGACTTCTCGGATAGGAATGTCAAAGTTTTTGATGCTGATGGAACATTTAAACAGGCGATGAATCATGGTCACCTGTCCTCTCCCCATGATGTCATTGTACGTCCAGATGGACTTATTTGTGACCTGACCCAACTATGTATGTCAAGATGTACAGCTCTGAAGGTAATTACCTGAAGCAATTCCCAGTTAAGTCATCAACTGGCATATCATCTGATGCTGATGGCTCTTACCTATATGGTGTGACAATAGACAATGAAGGGCATCTGTTGGTTGGGAGCAGCAACAAATACATCAGTAAAAGTAATTTAGACGGTACACACATCTCTGCCATCAAGATTAACATATTGCCATGGTTCATTGCAGTGACATCACAGGGAAGAGTAGTTGTTACTGCAGGCAACACTGATACATGTACACAAGTGTTAGATAATACTGGAAATGTTTTACACAACATCAATGCACCAGAGGAAGCTTATCCAGGTGGTGTGTGCTGTAGTGATGATGGTGTCATCTACATCAGCAGTTATAGTGTAGGTGACACAGGTGGTATCTACAGAGGTGGTATACTACAGCTTCAACTGAGGAAGGGGAATACCTGGGATGTGTTACAACTGATGTGGTCTGTGCACAAGGAATGGCACTGACAGAAGATGACAAGTTGGTAGTAGCACAAATTAGTAATCCAGCCAAAGTATTCACCTTCAAATGCTCGTAATTGTAACAACGGCAATCGTTTTAAAATTTAAAGCAAGTGTAACGAGTTTACAACAACGGCAACTAGACAGTGGTGTTTTAGATTAAATTATAAATTGTCAGGACACAACTGCAGTGGTAAAAGTTTGACCAAACTGATTGTTTGTTTTGATTACAAAAATACTGCAACACAACTTTTCCGTTTAATAAAGGTACATAAAGTTTGTTGAGAATGACCATTAAGATATGAATTTTAAACCAATCTAATGAATTACTAGTAATACCATAATCACAAATTTTATCAAGCAGAAAGGAATGATTAACACAGTAAAAAGTTAGGCTACGATCTGGAAAGATTGCCCCTGTGGCACAACTACCATGCATGTTTTTTAAGATAAAATCTTGAACATCAAGTAAAGTAGTGGCAGTAGAATGATTTGCTTGAAAGCCAGATGGATTATCAGAAAGAATCCCATTTGTAGTTAAAGGTGCCCGTTCCAATTTTTGTGTATCATGTCTATCGTATATATGAGTGTCTGGCACTTATATACACTGACTGCCAAGTATCATGGGAAACACACCTGCAGTTTTGATGTAGACGCGATAATGCATAGTGCACCGTCCTATTCCCCACTGTGCAATTATTGATGGTTAACCATTAAAACAGCATTTATTGTCAGTATCTTGGGAAAGAAATGGATTTGAAAGCTGAAATTTCAGGCAGACAATGAGAAAAATCAAAACTACTTACGGGTAAATCAGGGGGGGCAAAGATGATTGGAACAAGCACCTTTAAATATGAGTATAACTGATCATGAAGAACTCTTGACAAAATGCAAATTGGCTTATAGTTGAAAAACATCAGATTTATCCCAGGCTTTGAAAAATTGGGGTGACTTTAGCATTTTTTTCCCAATCTGATGGAAATACTGATGTATGAAGTGACAAATTAATATATATATGATTAAGAAAACCATATGTATGGAGCAGCAAGTTTAAATAGTTTAAAGCAGGGGCGGCGTCAGGGGGTGGCGGGGGCTTCCCCCCCGAGAGTTTCAAAATTCAGGAAAAACAGGGTTTAAGCAATAAATTGTGTAAAAGTTAGGGTTTTTAACCTATATAAGTTAATCTTGTAATGTTTCACCCCTCCTATGATTTTACCCTGTTGCCACTCTTGGTTTAAAGACACTATCAGTGATCTACCCAAAAGAGTAAAAATATATGAAATTTGCAGGAATAACTCAAAATTGAGTTTTTTGTTGCGCATGGTGTTTCATCGCATATTAAGAGTCGGATGCCTGTTGAAAGACTCCAAATTAGAAATGAAACAATCGAACCATCAGAGACAGTCTGTAACCTTGGCATTATCTTTGACACTGGAATGACCATGCGCAACCAGATTTCATCTCACTTACGCAGTGCGTCTTTTCACCTCCGTAACATCTCCCGGATCAGATGATTTCTGGACTTTGATTCTTGTAATGACATTATCCGCTCGCTAATCCTATCCAGGCTTGATTATGGCAACATTCTTCA
>JAMKCH010041018.1:0-13520 GCA_023653785.1 Ophioderma brevispina | reverse complement strand
AGATGTGGATTTTGAAAGACATGACAAAGGCCCTCCAAAAATAATAAAGGAGATACCTAATATTGTGCTGTTTTGAACATACAGGGTGGTCAAATTCACTTATATTTCTGACAAAAAAGGTCATTTTGAAGATCAACTTCTTTTATTCAAGTACTAATCCTATATTTCTTCAAGAGAAATACATAGGATATGGGTTTCTGTCCAAAGTTATGATCAAATATTAAATATATAGGGTGATCCATGTATATTATACAGGGTGATCTATGTATTATAAAGGGTCAATAGGCAATATTTAAAGTCGCCCTGTATTTACCATTTTGAACAAAGATGACACACCTATGTAACTTAACAGTGTACAAGGGGCCATTTCTTACTTATACTAAGTGAAATTTGTATTCCCATATAGCTACTAAACCTGTTTGGCATTTACAAACTTCATACTGAAAACGCAAAAATACACGGATCGGCGGCTATTGAGCACATGATGTCTTCAAGGTCCTGAACCCTGTATTGTTTTCATGAATCATATCTATTCCTATTTCCAAATTTAAATCATGCTTTAGTTGTATACTACATGTATACAACCTTTGTTTGACTTGACATACTCATAAAATGTCTCTAAACTCATGTGACTCCATACAGGTCCCACCCAAATGCCACAATTTTGTTTGAAGATGACTTTGGTCATTAATTAATACATTAATGCTTCATTAGGCTAATTACCTTTTATATTTATAGGGATACCAATGTGTGATTAAAAGAAGAGAATTATAAAGATAATTAAAATCAAGTTAATCCAAGTTTCTACCTCGTTTTTGGGATATATTAGCACAGAACAGCCAAACATTCCCCAAAAGTGTTTTTTTTTTTTTTTTTTTTTTTTTTTTTTTTTTTTTTTTTTTTTTTTTTTTTTTTTTTTTTTTTTTTTTTTTTTTTTTTTTTTTTTTTTTTTTTTTTTTTTTTTTTTTTTTTTTTTTTTTTCCCCCCCCCCCCCCCCCCCGCCGACTCCCCCGTTACCTAGCTGAAGGTTTTCAACCGTAACTCTCATAATACTAATCCAATAGGGCTGAAAATGATTTTATTTTAAAGAGCAGGCTTCTAGCAATAAATAGACATCAAAATTCTTTGAACAGAGTCAAATAGTTTAAGAATTAAATGGAATTAAACTGAAAATAAAGTTGGAGTGTAACAGATCCCCATTTTAGTGTACCCAGTTCATGACATACGTCCTTCTACTTGTATGTCAAATAATCCATTCAACACATTTATTGGTAAGACACAGTAGTAGCTAAGCTACTTCCATGAAGAATTTGACTGCGTAGCTGACCTAATAATACAGTGGTCTGGGTTTTGAATTTCACTCCTGCTTCTTTTAAAATATGTAGGCCTACAATTTTTCATGTTAGAGGGAAAAATTCTTAGTCCGAAAAAGATGAGAAAAACCAATAGCTTCCCTTTGGGGTTAGTGAGGGAGACCTGCTCCTGGAGCATGGTTGATGGTAAAAAAACTATCGCGTGGCACTTACTGCTATTTTTTAATTTCTAGACTATACTAAAGTCTTTGATCTGGGATTTAAGACAGTCTTGTAATCAGTCTAGCAGTTGTTTGCTAGCAATTTGCTACATTCTGCAGTTGCCACACCATGTCATTTTATTAAAGAGACACTGGCACATTTGAAAAATAGTGCGCCCTCAAGATTTTTCAAAATCGATATTTTTGCATGGTTGTAAAGCTTTTATATACAAAAGCCCTCACCCGAAATGATTAAGACCAAATCAGCTTCCTTATGGGTAAACAGAACGATTTTATAATTTAACGTCGCCGGCGACGTTAAATTCAGCAGACGATGAAAATAGCATTTAACACAAGAACACGCACGCCGTATGCATGTTTCCCAGGCTATGCACACTGTTTGACCATTCTATAACCTTTGTGGTTTTAATATCAGTGAGTACGAGTCAAAAATATTCATGTAATATACACATTTGTTGATTAAAGTTATGGAAAACTTAAAAGTTGGCCTACAAATCACCTGGATGTCTTTATCCTCATCAATGTCCCTATCTGTTTTTGGGTATGTTATTTTTATGTGTAAAATATATCTATGTCCTTCCAATGGCCTAGACTATCATTTGAGAGCAAATTGAAGAAATTTGATATTTTGTGAAAATGTGCCAGTGCCGCTTTAAATATACTTGCACCATGCATTGTCTATATATTTCAACCTTTTATGTATAGTAAAACTGAATTGGTAGATATAGTGACAGTCTGCTTCCATTGATGAATAATTAATCGAGAAGACTGTTGAAATGGGCTACATCCCCCCCCCCAGGCTCGAAGTGTCAAATCTGTAATTAACTGGGAAATCAGGTGTGAAATTCTTCAAAGAGAGTGTCATTAAGTGACAGGTTGTGGAAAAAAAGATTTATTGGTAGGTACATGATGTGTGCTAGAATGTGCGAGTGTCTATCTTCTGGAAACTATGTGCCCCTTCGGGTTGAACATATTTTTAGGCTTTACAGGTGGGTGACCCGATAATGTCAAAAATGTTTAGCCCTCGCATGGAGCATATCACCAACAAATAATTTCCAAATTTTGAGTTAAATTGGTCCACGTGGTGGATAGTAGACGTCATAATGTGTACCAAATTTTGCCCTAGGACATTGTGAGGGAGCTAAGTGTGTGTACCGATAAAAAATTGGGGATGTTTCTTTTTTTTTGATAAAACAAAAAGGAAACATTTCTGGGCTTAAATTTCATCGGGGTAATGAGAAAAATTGTGACCTTTCTTTCCAATACCTAAATCTGAATTTTGGATGAGTAAAAGTGGGGGAAGAGGTTGTCAATCATGAGTCACCCACATTAATGCACATTATGAGCATTGAAAACCAATTCAATAAACCATACTAACATAACTAACTATACAAAATTTTGAATATCTATTATTCTTCTGGAGATGGCCAGGCACTGGCACGAACACCTCGAAACCGGCTAACTCCGTATAGCTAGTGACGTGCTCTTACCAATAAGCTAACAAGCCCGAGTTGGTAGAGGAGCGATAGATTTATCTATACACGGAATCCTACGGGGAAGCCTCGAAAGGACACCCTATACGTCGCCGCCATTACTGGGGGGCATCTTGGCCCCAAAACACAGTAGCACACGCCGCATATTGCCTTTCGAGGCTAACGATACGAAATAAGAATTTACACCCTACCTTTTCGAAATTTTAACAATTTTCACCGTTTAATTTATAGGATTTAAGGAGGATGATGTCAGGGACGGGCCTAAACTGGAATTCAAGGGGCAGTGTCCTACATTTGTTGTAAAAAATTGAAGGTTATATCGCCCACTTTGCATGACTGAGAAATGAACGCTTAAGGTTCCTTACGTGTTAAAACTTGGTAATACAGCCGCGTGAGAAAATTATTTTTCGTAAAATTCAGACCTCCAGACAAAAATAAAGTAACAACAGAAAAAATTGAATAGTTCCCAAAGTAAGACGGTCGTATTTGCTGAAAAACGTGACACTTACGATGCGGGTTGTTTGATGTTTAGAAAGGACGCTGATTTGGTTCTTAATCATTTAAGGTCACCTTTAAACCAATTTAAAAATTAAATTTAAACCAGGTTTTAAAAATGGATATGTTTCGTGAAAACAACAATCGTATTGAAAGCCAAACTAAATGAAAATATAAAAAATAAAATAAAATCATTCCACTTCATTAGAGCTTGGGAGATTCGGTGGTTTTTCCATTTGGGAAAAACGATACATATGGGCGTCGCAGACATTTCACATTCTTCAGTGTTATGGGAGAGTGAATTTTAACGCAGATCGTCCATGTTTGTAACTTGTTATCGCTATTTGTGCCGCCAAGAAACTTACATTTTTTTCCTGAGCCGCCCTGATGATATACAATGTGATCAAGCAGTGAAATGTGTAGATTTTTGCGTCAGAACTGATCAAAAATTATCGCTTCCTTGTGCAACACGTACAACGTAACCGCGGTGTATAAGAGAAATGCAAAAGATGCCCCCATCATGGCGGATGGTGAGCCGCGCAGCACACGGTGTGGGGCGAGAATAGTCGCCGTCGGATTCGTGTATGTGTTAAGTCCGAAAGGTGTCCATCACTTTCCTAGCTGGATAGCACAGTTCTCCAAATATATGGCAGCACACAGATGTACCACATGGCAGCTATTACCAGATACAACATTTGTTGTAGCCCAACCATAGCACTAGACTGAATCCTTCCGTAGTTGCAAAATATACGGCACGGGCCCTTGCGAGGGTGCTATGGTGACGAATGAAAAAAATACGTTTCGAATAGGGAGCGCTCTGTGGGCCTAAGGAATAATTCACCACTTACTGCGTAGGACTGTTGCGCTCGCGTAATAACAGACGTTGCGCGCATTAATTAGCGGGAACTTTAAGCTATCAATGAGCTGGATGAAAGTGTTGTTTTGTGAAAGGCTCAGTTTACATGGGGTTTTGTCGTTTTGTTGTTTTTGGTGTTTGTTTGTTTAGAGACATAATCAATATGTTACATTCCAATGGTCTCTGATCTCTGATAGGCGTTTTATTTATTTGATAATTAAATTTATTCTGTGTCATGTGTAGGGTGTGTGGTCATTTACTCTGCTATTTAAAACCTGTTTAGTTTTTTTTTAGTTTTATCAGTTATATAAGTTGGTGATTTGAGTTATTATTATGATATTCAGTATTTAGATATGATGCAGTATTAACAGGTATTTATGTATGCAGATATTATTTAGTGATTAGTTAGATTTCAGGTTGAGATAGTTTAGAGTCTCAGTATTCTCTTTTTTACTATTTTGCAGTGATTGGTTATGTTTAGGTAAATATGTTTAGACGCAAAAAAAAAGGACAGGCTCAAAAAATTGTAGTAAAAACATAGAGTTCACAAAAATTAAGCTCTATGAGTAAAAACACTGTTGGGGTACTTTTTTGGAGGGGACCGTCGGACCGTCCCCTCCCCACTCCCCAATACGGGTATGACAACACCCAATCACAAACTTGGGCCTAAAATATGGATGTTTTTAGTGGAGTTTTGAGGAATTTAACTTTCCATACCAGTCTTTGCCCTCTACAAGTACATACATGTACTAAATGGGTGGTTAGGCCGAGAAAAAAAAAAAGTTCTTCTCAGCTTCACGAGGCCGCTCCATAGGTTAAACATTCACATTTACCACATTTCTTTTTGTAAGCTAAGTCTTAGTTTTCAAGAGATTTATTTCGACAGTTTTTATACGAATCAAGAAAAAAAAAAACCAATTATTTCTGCGCAGAGTAAATCGAATTTGCACATAAGAGTCACGGCACCCATAAAAATCTCAAATTTTTTTAGGTGAGTCGGGAGAAGAGCTGTAACCTGTATGTCACGAAATGCCCTTAAAGGTAAATACTTCGTCCATGACCTAGATTTTACCAGAGGTAATCACATTTTGGTGTTATCAGAACAAGTATATGTTCCTATTAACCATGTAAACCTGTAATACTATTTAAAGCCTATATAAATAAAATGATTCCCAAAACATGAAGCTAGGCTTCCAATTTTAAACATAGCTATGCTGACTACAAAATTAGGGTTGGTCCATGCCTTATTAAATGACCTAGGGCCACTGTACCCGAACTATAAATGGAGTTGATGCTTGCATTTGAGTCTAGCTAATGACTCATGTGCTACTTTTACATTGTGAAAATAAGTTTCAAACCCTATTATTTCACTAAAAAAAGACATTGTGACATGGTCACCCGGGGCATGGCAGGATAAATTGTTTCTTTTATGGAGCCTAGTTCATGTGGCCCAAAAAAAGTTCAGCAAGACTAAAACACCAGCTATCTTTCATACAGCAATGTGGCCGATGCTATTATAGGCCTAGGCATGAGTACTACTTATGTCAGACTAGGCCAATAGGATTATTGTGGCTGTATCCCCTATTCTAGAAGCTGGCCTATTTTGGCATGTTTGTTGGACCTAGAAACAGGCATAAAATCAACAGTAAATGGCCGTGCCATTCCTCCGTGAAGAGCCGTGCCAATAGTCATGCATAGGCGTGAATGCCCTTAGTCATGCATGCATGTATGTGTACATGGATAATGTTGATGGCAAAATGAAGCATAGAATAGTTTCGCTATGCTTAGAGTTGGGCTCACATAGGCCTAAGGGGCAGCCTACAGACTCGATAGCTAAACTATCTATGTTCTACCCCAGGCTAGGGTCTATTATACTGTAGCTTTACCCAATCACTGTGATACTGGATACACTTGCCTAGGCTCAACGGGGCACGTTTCTAGGGGGGGGCCCCGGGTCTCTAGTCTCAGAAAGGGCCTGCTAAAGATGCTAAAATGTAATAATCTATTAAGTAACAAAAGACGTGCTACATGGCTAGTGGCTAGCCATGTCGATCTAATAAATAAACATTGATATGCATTAGCGAGTCGTTTTTTTTTATAGCCAGCAGGAGAGTGAAGTGCACATCACGAAAAATCATAATAGAAGTCCATTTTTAATTTTATAGGCCTAGTACAACTTAAGCTACATATAATTTCCATGCACATGGGCATAAAGGAGATAACGACCCACGATCAAACCACATCCCAGACACTGCTGTTGCATATGTTCATTTGTGGAATCAAACAGGTACAATGCCAAGATAATTAAGAAGAGTGTCATAACTTAGGTTATAAATCAAGTTGTAATCAATGTCCATGCATCCCTTGCTTCTTATCGGGAATCGGGTGTGCTGGGGGCGTTCCGACTCTCTAGGCTAGGACACGTAGCACTAGCAGCCAAGGGAGGGGCTAGGCCACCAACTACTCCTAGTACTGTACAGGTCTAGCCTCTTAGCCTAGGCTTGCTCTAGCAGCATGCCAGTATTTAGTCTAGGCTAAAATTTAATGCAATTTGACGAAGGCAACATTAATCAATCGCATCTTGATCTTTCCCCTTCAAGTTGACAGAGATGAAAGACTATTCATCATGATCATATAAGTCTGATTAGATAATGTACATGTAGTATAGAGAAATGTGTTTGTTTCTTCTCCAACATTCATGCATTAACATGCGTGTCCCATGACCAGGCGGAAATTCAAACGCAACATGATAGTAAACTAAAATACACGTCACGGTGCGGCGTATCCATCTCATGAACACAATTTCTCATATAATCCTGCTTTGTTACTTTTTCGGCCAATGCCAGTATGCCAGCCCAATGCTTGACCAGGCCCAAGGAGGATGACCCTGGTGCATGGTGCCAAACTCCCTGCCGCGCCCATTGATGTCATTATTATTCATGCGGAGGACGTCCCTCCTGCGCATGATTTGCCTTAAAATCTGAGGCGAAAGTGCTCCCCGGTTTTGCGTCGTATATTTCTCAGGCCCCGTGAGCAGCCGTAAAGAATTGTGGGTAATAGAAGGGCGCCTGCGAAGGAGGACTAGGGGACTCAGTCTATAATCGCATGTGGTGGAAATTCATGCTGAGATGTATCATCAAATAGAATAATGGCTTTGACTACAGTCAAGGAGATACAAAACAAAAATTGTGTTGAAAATCACACTTTAGCGTCTTAAAAATGGAGGTGTTTGGGGCCTACTGATTATTAAGGCACTTCAGTGACTTTGCTAAATGGAAATCAAAAAATCATCAAAATCAGATTTTTGCATGTTGGAACAATATAGCTATTTAACATACTCAACAAAATTAGAGGAAACAGAAGCAACATATATAACGACAAAAATCAAAAAATTTAAGTTATACTGTCCGTACGGACATTTTCTACAGCACGTAATTGAATGAGATTCGTACTTTTGAACAATGCATTTTCTTATTCTGTCAAATTCTCAGTTGGAAAAAGTAAACTTATGACCGAATTATACATAATTATCCTCCATTTTAAGCTATTCCTTCAAATTCAAATATTGGGACTCTTTTGGACAAATCACTGATAGTGTCTTTAATTATGGAAGGATTCACATTTCTGATATACATATCAGGGCATCCAATTTAGTGATGGCATGATTCTAACCCCAAATCCGTCTGCGGCGCTTCAACCTTGTGAACGTGCAAGTGAGTTAGTTTTACTTCTGTTTATTGAAACGGATGGCCAGGAAATTACAGTAAATGCTATGAAGTATATCTCTCTATCGCTCAGGTGAAACTGTTCTTTTGATCATGGGTATAATATACCTGAGACGAATATTCACAATACATTCAATTCTATGTCGGGTCTATTCAACAAATAGGTTACATGGGCAGAACTGAATAGCACAAAAAGATCGCTGCTGTGGTGGAACGTCACATGCTCAGCAAGCGGATGTAATTACACACAAGCTATCATTATTTTCATCTGTATGGTAATGGAGACCTTTTTAAATTACAAAGATAGGAGAACAGATCTAAGCACAGTCGAGGGACTGAATGGTTCGTGAAACTAACAATGACAGCATACATGATAAGGTTTAGATTTCGGCGTGAGGTGATGCAGGTGTATGAAGTGTCGTCAGTTTAAAACAAATGTGATGTATCTGGGAAAACCCGCCACAGGTCGCACAGGACAGTTTGAAAAAAATAAATGAAAAAAGCATTAAAATTGGTTATATTGACTTTATTTTTTGTCAGATTGTATAAGGCGTAACTCTGAAGGTGTATCAAAAGAAGAAACGAAGTAAAACAGTTATGGAATACTTAATATTTCAAATCTGCAGTGATAGTAAAACTCAAAATATAAATTTCGCCCCATGTGGCGGGTTTTCCCAAGATCGATCACAAATATGGATTATGATATTACCACGGTACACATGGCTTAGTGACCCAGATGGACCATCGACCCCACAGGTTTTTGTATTGTCAAGTCCATCATATGCATAATCCAATATCTTTTGAAAATTTTTAGGCAGTAGTGTTTGAAATGTGATGTAATTGAAGTGTTTTGAACATTTGGACCCCCTAAAAACCATAGGTCAAGTGATCAGGCCATGATGACCTTGTTTGAAATTACACAGAGTATATGAGTTTGGACCTTAGTGACCACAGATGACCTCCCAACACACAAACTTTGAGAGGGTTCTCAAGTCAATATAAAAAGACAAGGTTAAACAACTTTTAAAGGGGCATTTTGTGATCCACAGCCTGTCCCCCGGACTTACCTCAAAAAAGTGAGATTTTTCATATCATTGCAGGGCATAGCCACGGTGGGGGGCCAAAGGGGGCACAGAGTGCCCCCATTGAAACATTTTGGGGAAAAATCGGGAAATAAAAACACGGATATTCGCGTTAAATCAGCCCCTTTTTGGATTCTTTTGCTCTGCGACCGCGGAAAGTTTTGCCGTGATCGACCATTTGTTGTCACTACGGGAAATTGCCCCCTCGGACATCACCGGCTGGCTACACACCGAAATGACCCGTTAACATTAGTAATCCATGTGTGCCAAAGCTTAAGAGTAATAGGCTAAGTCTGTAAGAAATTCACAATTTTATATGTTCGTCGTAAACCTGACAGAAATTACAGCACCGTGGCCTATGGGACCTGTTAAACAGAGCATGTGCTTCATAACACAAAACCGCCCAAAGGCGGGATCAGCTAACAAGTTCTAAATAAGCTTTTCTCAAGATATATAGTGACAATGAATAACAAAAGAAGGGCAAATCAATTACAGCCACAACGCAAATAAAAAACAAAAAAGTGCTGGAAGCACAAAATGTACATTTAAAATTCCTGAAATCTGCAACCATTTTGCCCTGAAAATACAACCAAAATCTAAAAAAATCATGCAACTTACCTAAATCAATAAAATAATATTCTCCGTTACAGGATTTACTGAAGAAAAGGAGTGGATTTGAGAACAAGTGGGGCGAATTAAAAGTAAAAAAAAACACACCCAGTGAAAGGAAGGACAACCAATCGGAATTGCCTAACTATACTTCTGGTAACCCATCACTGATTGGTCCAAAGTTTGAGGACCAACCAAGGGACATCGATTGGGTAACTGCCTGTTTTGGCCCAATAGTATACACATTGTAAGACTGCGCGATGCAAGCCTCATGGGCGTGTTTATCTGCGTTATCAGAGCTGGAACTTGAATATTTGATGATTTTCCTTCAAATTACGACTATTTTAAAACAAGGCGGTTCTCGCACCACACAAGGTCCCCCGACAGTTCACGATGGTAAATGGAGGGAAATAATTTTAAGATCATAGGGAGAATTGTGACGGAACTAGTGGTCTCAAACCACTGAGGCTGCTGCCATAGCAGTGCAATTTGACGGTATCAAATGTTGACTACATGGAACCATACAACTATGGTAGTTATGTGACCTTAGATGACCCTACCGACCTTGAAATGACCTTCACAATTTTCGGTTATGAATGTTGACCCAATCCACAAAAGTGTTTAATGACCTATCACATGTTGAGTTAGTCGACCTTGAATAACCCCACGAACTTGAAATGACTCAAAATTTCGCAATGAATTGCTTACTACACCATCAGTTTCATGACATTACTACCAGTGTCGGATTTGACTGATTGACCCCACATGACCTTGAAATGACCTCAACATATTTGGCACATGAATGTTGACCACACACACCAAGTGTATCTTACTACCACATATTAGTGATTTGCACTTGATGACCCCGCAGACCTTGAAATGACCTGCACATTTTTTGGCACGGAATGCTGACCACACCCACCTAGTGTCGTTCTCCTACCACATTTGATTAAGGGTTATAGCAATTTCCCATCCCATTTGATCTGGAATGACCCTGCATAACATGAATGACTTCAAATTTCGGCACGAATGTTGACCACACCACTAGTTCTCATCTTGCCACAATTGCCAAGGCTAAATAATTTAATCCATTTGACAAAATTGGACCTATTTTTGACCATATTGAACCTTTGACCCGTGCCACATGACCCATCTCGAACTCATCCGCCGCACTTGAGCAACATCTATGGTGCGAAGATGGAACCCATACTTGCTTAGATAAAAAGGTATCGTGTTTACAAGGTTTGTAGCAATTTTAACCTATTTTTGCACATATTGGACCTGACCCATGGACACATACCAACTTCAGCATGCCAGGCCAACGCGTACTTGAGATCATTATGTTGCGAAGATGGCCACCAAGTGCTAGATCCAACGATATCGGTGGACACACACACATCACGCACGTGACGAAGAGTTTCTATAGTCACCCTTAGCCAACAGAAGTTGGCGCGGGACCACACAAACATTGTGTCTAAAGCAGCCATCAGTAGAAGAATGGTTCTAAGTGAGTAGATCGATTTGGGGTGATTTAAGCTAGTATTTACCAGTAAATCATAGAGGGTCCTAAACTACACTACTTGCCAGTCTAAGTTCATTAGGTTGCCTGTAGGTTTGAGAAAATCTATACTAGGGATGTGATTCAAAAATGGAATTTTTTGTATCTGCAAAATTGATATTATTAGACTCATCCAAATATACCATAGCTGTCTATGGATGGGACGTAACAGAAAATGACTACAAAATAGCTCTTGTTCATGAAGTTCATGAGTTATTTTCATGTTATGAAGCAAAGAGAAGATATCAGTAGATTCCCACAAGCATGGCTTCCAATGGGCGGTTTCGTACAGTGTACAGGCAGTCATTGAATCGTAGAGATGAAAACATGCTGAAATGAAAGTTTGTGATCAGTACTGTCAATTTAGCCATGTTTCATCTCTAACGATTAACATCACCTCCATTGGAAGCAATGCATTGTGGGAAGCTACTGATTTCTTCTCTTTTATGAGCAGATGTTTGTATCACAGTGTCTCATGGCCACTTTGAAATTTCTCCCCATTTACAGAAAGAAACTGTTGCAGAGAATAGGAATCTGCAGATGAGATTAGGCACACATAAACAACAAATATTTATATCAACAGTTCAAATAGATAATCGCAACTTTTTGCCAAGTCGGGGGCGGTGGGTGGGCAAGTCTTTGGATCACAAAACGCCCCTTTAATACAAACATCACAATCCATATGAATGGGATAGAAACCAATGTCATGGGTAATTGTCATCATTTTAAGCATTCAACTTGGGAAAAGTTTACCATGGGTGTCTTATGGTGAAAAATTTCTAACCATCAAGTGGGATATATGTACAAAACGTGGCATCGGTGGTGGCGCCAGAGTGGGTCACAGGGGCAATTTCCCCCAATGTTTTTCTTTTCCCCAAGTTTGCCCCCAGCCAAAAATCACAAAATTTTTTTTTTTTTTTTTTTTTTTTTTTTTTTTTTTTTTTTTTTTTTTTTTTTTTTTTTTTTTTTTTTTTTTTTTTTTTTTTTCCCAATTTCACTTTGCCCTCGGTTGTTCCATGGAATGGCTCATTGGTATGAAATTTTGCACCCGTAGGATGTTAAAAAGTAATGTAAGTTTTGTGTGCACATACTTAAAAACTAAAAGTCACTACTCCAGTATTACAGCTGAATCAGGTAGATGGGTGGCTTTAAAAAAAATCCAACCTGTCCTGAAGCATATGGCTCTCAAATTGTGAGATAAGACTGCATAATATCTCTTTATCACTTGGCACTCAACGTTCACATCTATGAAATCTTGCAATACTTCGTCATGATTATGAAGCCATTTGGTCAAGCTAGACCCTTTTGAGACTCAGTCCACACAAAAAAACACCTTTCGTTCTATGACAGGCTCTGCATGTATGCATATTAGGTTTGATAAAACAAATTCTTGGAGAGGCGGCAAAAGTGTTTTGTGTCCAAAGTTAACAGTGTTGTATTAGATTATACAACATGATATTAAAGGAAGATGATGCCACCTCTATAAACATTTCCAAGTAATTTATTTAGACTAATCAAGCTATGCTTATCAACAGAACCAATGTGCACACCACAATTATAACACACAATCCATGTACCAATAACTACTATATGTGGTGTTCACAGATTTGGGTCAAAGGTCATATAAACTGATTAAAGGCCCATTCTTTGATAATTTATAATTTTTTTCTGGTTGCCAAATGCTTGGGCTGATTGCAGCGAAAAGGGGTCAGAAGAACCGCTGAGGGCTGATTAAAGGGACATTCTTTGAAAATCTATCAATTCCTTGTTCCACAAATCAATTGCTATAATCACTAGACTTGATCAGAAGAACTGTTGACCAAAGGCCCATATTAATGACCTGCTGAGCTACAGCAGCATTGGTGCTCTTGTTTTGTAGAGAAATCAGTATTGAAAGGTGTCTGTATATACACTTTTCCCTACAACTGACTTAGGTGGCCCAGCAAATAACATCACCCCATCTTAATCAGCGATACACTAGACTTGGATCAAATACACTCCAACAGCAGCTGCTGTACATGCATAAATACACCATATAAAGGCTGTTGCATCAGCTATTGTGCATGCATAAACGATCTGTGGAAGGTTTCCAGTAATCTGGTATTTCTTAAAGGTGCAACGAGAGAGTTGACAAATCAGGTGTCCTTAAAAAGTACTGATTTTTACCC
>JAMKCH010041017.1:0-19451 GCA_023653785.1 Ophioderma brevispina | reverse complement strand
CAACCAATTTGAAATGCCAAATAAAAACTGTTTTCAACGTTAATGATTGTATGAAAAGAGACGTTATACATATTTATTTCATCAAATAAGGTAAAATAGCTTTACTGCGGCCCATTTTGGAAAATGGCCGTATTTTACTGCCATGGCAATAAGCCTCAATGGCCTCTGATCGAAGTCTTTTTAAACAAATGTGCATCAAATGTCATGCTTGAATGCCTAAAATCACTGTTTTTATCAACTCAATCTCAAACTAGACAAAATAGCAATGATAGCACATTTTAGAATGGCCGCCATTTTAATCAGAGGACAACTCTGCGATGCCACTATAGCTAAAAGTCTTTTCTTATGACCATTCCCTAGATATGTGCCAAATTTCATGCTTTTTATCACCACTGCACAATTCCCCCAAAATATGCACATATCTACTTCTAACTAAATTTGCGTTTAGTCGCCTCTTGAATTTCAAAATGGGCCCCCTTTTCAAGTATACGTAGTCCAAACTGGAACCTGCCTATCTTATAATCCTTCTCCGTCGATTTTAACAACTCAGTGCGACTTCACCGCGCTTTGGTACATTTACGGGCGGGATCATTAAAGACATGGCATTGCGTCAACTGCATGGGGCCTGCTCTAGGATGGCGCTGTTTCATATGGGTTAATATCGATAACGTTTCATCTGTAACAATTAGAGTGCTTAAATGGATGACTACTTCCAAGTAAGTACTTATTTTTAAGCCACTTTATTTAGCTTGGTTTAAATCCAGACTTCAATAATTAACTTAGAGTAAATAGTACACAAGATGTACGGGTGGAGCAACTGGACCAGAGATTGGGTAAAGGTTCTGGAGAACTACATGGTCTTCGATCTACCTTTCTGCGTACTGAAAACCCTTTTTCCGAGTCAAGGCCCTTACTGCTAATCCTTCGATCTACTTTTCCTTGTACTGCAAGCCAGAAGTATTCAGATTAAATTTCTCCGGACTATCCTCAGTGACCATCATGAAACCAGATTTGTTAAGGAGACCTTCCAATTGATTATACTGCCCTCTAAGGCCTACGTGCCTGCCTTGCTCAAGGTATATCCACTTTTGTTGTAGGTCCTCAACACAAAACTGTCATAACACTTATCTTGACTTGCACTAAAGACTTGAACTGCAATCTTCAACACTAAATACCAAACTGGTTTTTGAGGAGGTTGGTGAGGCCATTCTTGTTGTTTTGTCTCACTTCATGCTATCGCAAAGTAACTTGACTCATCAACCCTGAAGCTGGTCTTTGTTCACCTATCACCATCGACAATCCATTAAATCTTTACTGGAAGCGTTTTAAGCGCGGTTTAGAAGAGTACCCAATATAACCCAATACAGTCCTGCTCTGACCTCCTCTGTGAAGCAACTTTGCAGCTAGAAAAACTTTGTCTCCCATACAATCCTGAAATGTTACGAACTCCACAATAGGCTTCATATGATACAAGATAAGGTGGGTGTCTTGAAGAGGTAAAGTAAATCTCCGAGACCAGATCCAAGCTGCACTTGGGTCAAGACCTTCCGCAGATGGTAAAAGAATTCTCCCTGAGTTATATGAAGCAGGTAGAGATTCTACTTTGATTCCAGCAAGGAGATAGGTAGATGGGACTGGTTCGGTGCCCTTGGGAAGCAAGTCAATACTACTTTGCTCCTGGTCTCTACAATATGCTCGATCGGCTTGTACCAATTTGTCTTCCCCAAATAAAGATGGTTTTAGTCACTGACTTGGGAAGCCTCTAAAATCTGGTGATTTCATGGGACTAGTCAGGCATTCCATTCACAAATCTGTTCGTGGACCAAATATTGGAACAGCTTTCAGAGTTTTCTGTTTCCGCAGATCACTCTTCTCCGATGGCTTCTTCTAATCCCAATTTACAGAGACGTTTTTTCCATGTACATTGAACTGATCTAACAGGCACCACCAAGTGACCCTCAGGTAGACTTAACACTGCCTGATACATCAGCGGTTGGAGATCCATACAATATGTGCATTATAGACGCCACGGCAGTTGTTCGAGTTATAAATAAAGGTCCAACAATGGTACACTACTCTTATTTTGCCAACACCTTTATTCGAAGCATCCGTAAGAATGTATCCGGGTATGATGAAGGATTTGATATCTTCGACAGCCTAAATATTTGGATAACTCACTTAAATCTCAGACACTGGCAAATGTCGCTGGCTGATAGGGCAAGTTTTGACATCAGCCAATTGTAAGCACTGAAAACCCTGCTGTCTGATATTGAAACAAAGTATCAACTGACCGATTACTGGGGAAATCTCTACTCCAGAATCTGAAGATAGCACAAGAGCTTAGTTGGCATCCTCAACGTATGCCAACAAACCAGGTGTGTATGGCTCCAGATTGGTGAGCACTCACTTGCGGAGGCAGACGCCCTTGACCCATGCATAGCTTGATGCGTCAGACTGACGAACCTCAGGGATATAAATGTATATTTGCCAGACACGGATGTCCTTTCATTTTCATGGATTTGTGTTTCAACCACAGCCCTTCACAGGCGAGCCTTTCACGTTATCATCGGAAAAGGAAAAGCGAAGCGCACAGTTGACATACGTGCAAGGTATGCATCAGTTGGAAGCGAAAAAATATAGGTCTACTAGGGTCTGCACCTTTTATAGGTTACTGATGGTGGGGAGGAAAATTTCTGGCTAATCTAAGAGTAGGTGGGATAAAGCCTAATTCAAGCTTTGACACAATGGTTGTAATTCCGAAATTTCGTGAGATAGTTTCGACCTAGACATCAATGTTAAATGTTCTTGAAAACTTTTGTGCATGGTGTAATGTCAAGACCGCAAATGCAGCACATTTTGCCAAGAACAGCGGTCTGTAAATGCATGACTTTGGCACCACAATTGATTACAACGTAGGTCCAGAAGGCTATCCTGACTCATCATCACCATCTGTCGTCCGTAGACGGAACGTCGAAAGTAGCTGATACCATTTGTACAGGTTGCTGGCATTTCACTTGCATACATTCCAATGATCTTTAGCATGACATCAGGATAACTAAGCTTCCCTGCCACGCTAAGTTTTTCTTCCTCCAGTGGTGTCCAGAAAATCAGGTGAGAAGATAGGTTTGGCAGTTTCCGCATGCAGTTACCTGCAAACTGGAGGACGTCTCTTTTTAATGGTTACCTTTGTTGAATCTCTCCAGCTGATTTAATACCTTCAGAAGTTGTATATAACAGCCATTGATCATGTCCTCAAGCTTTTGGGTAATGGTCCAAGTCTCAGCTCCATAGAATGAGTATCCTCTCTACACATGCCCTGGAGAACTTAAGTTCTATCCCGATTAGGTCTGGGTAACCCCATGTAGTCATGTAAGCATCTAATGGAATTCAATAGCCTTATTTGTTTTCTTGTAAATGGAATGCAAAAAAGAATCCTCTTCGCATTTTTATTCAGTTTGCATGATAAAGGTAATAACATGAGAGTATTTACTTCTTTGCTTCACGAACATATTAGTAATTAATGCCACACTCAAATAAAGTTTTGCGCGAAATAGCGCAGTATGGTGAAAATAATCTCATATTCTGAAAAGACCCAAGATCACGTCAGGTATTTCAAGGCTAGTAGTTTAAAATATTATACTCTGATTTATATACTGATTTTTAGTACATTTCATTGACATTACATGTACATTTTAAATGACACATACAAATGTCTAGTGGCCATTTTGAAATCTTCCATGGGGGCTGAGTTTGAATAAAGGCATGCATTGATTTGGAATTAATCATCATAGTACATGCAATGCTACCATTTTGACTGCTTTTATTACTGGTATGCTGAGATTTTAAACAAGTTGTATTTAGATATGTGCCATTTTGAAATCCAAGTTGCGGGCAAAGCTAAGATTAGATACAAGTAACCAGTGCTGTTAATGGAATCCTAGTAAATCGCAATACATGGGTAGTGCCCACCAATTTTACTCTTCCACGTTGCTCACACCAATATTTGACCATAACATAATTTAAAATGGCGGCCATTTTGAAATCAGATGGCAGCCAAACCAATCAGTTACAAGTACGATGCTTGTCAATGGAATCCTTGTATCACACACATAGGTTTGCACCCATTTATACTCCCTAAGTGCTCTAAGCCGAGATATAGGACAAAAAGTATTGAAAAATGGTGGTCATTTGAAATCCCAAATGGCGACTGAATGCGTGGTTTGAAAAAAAGCCCCTAAGATTTTGAATCAGCACCCCAAAATTCACAAGTAAGGCTCAATAAATCATTTGCACAAAAAATCCCACGGGAAAACATAACAAACTGTACTATAATCCAAGAGATGACCTCCATTCAATTGCGTGTTATATTAAGTGTCCGTATGGAAGTAATGGCTGAAATATCCTATCCCAAACTTTTACAAACTTTCAAAAATTTTTATTTTTGATGTTTTTTTTTTTTTTTTTTTTTTTTTTTTTTTTTTTTTTTTTCAGTTCTGGTTGAGAAAAATCACTGATAGTGCCTAAGAATTTTTAAGCAGTTCCTACTGATTTTTTCCTCGTAAATGTACTCTACACCCACATTTGTTTACCTTGTAGACTGTCTAAATTCCTTATATATCCTTCAGAACTTTTGGTTAACGGGACAAGCAGTGATTTGCTGATCCGAACATTGAAAAATCATCAAAAGTTGTATTTTGGTATTATTTTACTGGCATGCGATGTGCTACATAACATGCAAGTGGTTGGCTTGAAACTTGTGTTAAAGACAAGGCATTACTTTTTTATTTGATTCTGTAATTTCTATACGTGCATGCGTATCAAAATTCCAACTTGAGATTAAAAAAACCCTCCATGGGTGAATATCCCAGATATATAAGCCTAATATTGTGGCACCATGACTTGTACAGTATTACCTCAAACACCAATATTAGGATCTTTGTTTATAACCTGGAGAAACTGCAATCATGATAATCAGCTGTTTAGTGTAGCTTTTGAGTTGCCGCATCGCTGTAATGTCTATTTGCTGGAGACGGTATTCCTCAAATATTCATTTTTTTCACTATGGTGGTTTGTTTCTACACTTAAAGTAGTTATATGGGAAATTTGTACAATCTATAGTTTATCTTTGAATTTAAAAGCTAAAAAATTTATTTCCATTTGTTTTGTGTGTTGCCTTCCTTAAGGCAGGAAGCACATAGGATCACTTGTTTTGTTGCCTGCCTTAAGCAGGAAGCATAGGGTCACTTGTCCCACTGTTGTTTCGTCCCCTGCCTTAAGCAGGAAGTCACAGGGATCATTTGTCCACTGTTGTCTGTTGTTGACTGTCTGTTGTGAAAAAAGTTAACAGTTGACTTGTAATTATCCACATACTTCAAATGAATTAAACCAAACGTAAGTCATAGGTGCAGCTGTGGGATCCCTCCTTTGTTGATAACGTCAAAGGTCACATACCAAGGTCAAAGGTCATGTGAGGTCACAGTTTAAGATAGGCTGAAATGTAAAATTCCATCACTCCTTGAAAAGTTGAAGTTCAATTGGAACCAAACTTGGTTTATAAGGTGCAACATGGGACATATGATGCACCCCTCTTCATTTATAGATAAAAAGTCACATATCAAGTCACAGTCATATACAGAGGCCTATCATGCACACCCCGTGATGCCAGGGATACAATCCGTCCGAGGACTGATTTTTTTTTCTCAGCATTATCGCTCCTTATCCCTTTAACTATAGTCGAATCCAACCTCATATGTCCCCCCCCATACCATTTGCGTGGATGTATAAGCTCTGATGTATGAGGGTCAATAATAAGCTTCACAACAAATTATTGATTTTGAAAATCGTCTTAGAGGCTTAAATGAGAGTAGCATAATGATAACTGCCAGGCCAGTGTGGGATTTTAAATAAGGGTCATGCCATCAATATTTTTCCTTGCGTTATGCAGGTGCATTTGATGTCCAAATGTTACCAAAAATCAGAGAAATAAAGTGCAATCCAAAACTTATTTATCTAGACGAAACATGGATAATGCCCATCACACTCCGTCCAAATGTTGGATTGACAAAGGTGGGAAGGGCGGGATTGCCACCCCTCTTGGAAAGGCCAGCCGCTTAATCATCGTCCATGCTGGAAAAGTTGTGACGGATTAGTACCACAAGCTGTTTAGAACTTTGTTTCAAAAACAAGTGTTGGATACACGATGCGATGAAGGGGAAACGATTTGAAGAATGGATGGAAGAAAAAGGTTTCCCGAACATCCCAGAAAATTCGAACAATATAATGGATAACGCCATGTTATCATAGTGTTAAAGACAGAAAATACCAAATATGAACAGACGAGGTAGATAGGCAGAGTTGGTTCCCAAAAAATGTCAAGTTTTTTGACAAAATGCAAAGAAAAAGGAATCTTAACAATGTCTAAGTTCAAAGTACATAGCCAACTAACAGGTACAGAATAGATGATAGAGCCAAAGCAGATATGGCCCAATGAAATATTTGTCTTCCTCCTTATCACCCGGATCTAACAAATAGAACTCATTTGGTCACAAATAAAAGCTATGTTTGGCAAAATAACAAGGGACTTTTGAAATAAAATCGGTTTCAAAACATGTTCGAGAAAGCTCTACAAAAAGTCAGCGATATAGATTGGAAAATGCAATAAACGTGTTATTTGGATAGAAGACTCCTACGGGAGCAAAGGAGTAGAATATTGTTGATATTGACACAGTAAATAAATCTAATCAAGCTGACGGAGGACATTGACAATGAATCGGAATCAGACGATGATGACGCACGATGTAAGTAATTTTTAACTCATAATATACGAGGTATTATATAGGCCTATGATCAGGTTTTATTTCATGAAAAGTTTGCAAAGTACGACAAAGCATTACTTTTTTGTGCTCAGTCCTAATTTTTACTTTGGACGCGGAGTCGAAATGTCACAAATCCTTTTGTGATCGGCTTATCATTACTACCGATTACACCTGCAGTGATTCACCCTATTCTATACAATAGTCGCAGCCCAAAACTATAGAGGAACAGGCATAGGAGGTTGGAATTGACTATAACTGCATTTAAGCAGTCTTGAATTCCATTATACTTTGTGACTCTTAAAAAATGAGTAGAAAAACTTCAACAATTTAGGGCAAACCTCTTAATTTTTTGGTCGCCTGCCCGGAGGCGGGAAGACACATATAGGGATCACTTTGTCCCGCCTGCAGGCTGTTTGTGTGTCTGGTGTTTGTGAAAAAGGTTTCAACATTTGCGTGTAATATCCCATACTTTGATGGATTTAAACAACTTCAGTCCCGTAGACTGCAACATGGATCCCGCATTTGCTGATGAGGGTCAAAGGTCACATACTAAGGTTCAAAGGTCATGTGAGGTCGTTGTAAAGATTGCTGAAAATGTAAAATTGACCTCAATTGAAAAAGTTTTAAGTTCGATTGGAACCAAACTTGATCTATGGTGTAAGCGTGGATCCCGCATATGTTAATGAGGTCAAAGGTCACAGATCCAAGGTCAAAGGTCAAATGGTGATGTCAAGTGGTAGAATAGGCTAAATGAAAATTGACCTAAATTGAAAAGTGTTGAAGTTCAATTTGAACCAAACTTAATCATAGGTGTAACATGGGTCCTTATGTGTTAATGAGGCCAAAGTTCACATGCCAAGGTCAAGGTAAACTGAGACCTTTTCATTCAACCGCGACGGCAGGCGACCCATGCGGTCAGCAGCAGATTATCGGGGACATTAGCATACATCCAACTGGATCAGGGGGGGGGGGGGGGGGGGGGGGTGTTTGGCACCAGGATAGTGATTTAACCTTCTTTTTGAATACAGGCCTGCTAGTGATAAGATGTCTTCTTTGATGAGCTTTTTCCAGATGATGGAAACAAGGCATGTAAAGGTTTGCTATCTAGGTAGCAAGACAAAATATGAACTCAAGACTGCAAAGCAGTCCACACACATGTTCCGCAATAAAAGAAACATCACAGGTCTTTTTTCCCAGATGGTTTGAGCCTACCTTACAAACTATTTAAAAAAACAATTTTGTTCACTTCTCAGTTAGGTTTTAGAGGGGGCCTATCAGATATTTAGGTTTGCAACTAAGAAAATCTTGAAAAGTGACCCATCTCGATGACCAAATTGCTTAAAAACAGGGGTAATTTGCTATCTAAAGGCTGAAAATGAGACCTTATTTGCTAGCAAATGCCCTTTTGGTCATTTGTGTTGATGCGTACCCCAGGTTTAGTGTCTTGGCCATTGGTGCAACAGTCATTTAGCAAAAGTTACCACCAAGGATGGCTGACAAGTTGGTTTTGGAATTTATGCTTTTTTCCAACTGACATATGCAAGAATGCAGAGCAGAGGCTTTGTAAGTGGGCATCCCGTAGTACCAATAAGGGTATATTGGCATGCATCTCGCAAGGATGCAATCGTACGGATCTCCTCTGGCTAATAAAACACATTTTGCGGGCTCTTTCATGATGGTTTATTGTTGCCGTATACCATTTCTTCGCAATGTTTTCATAAATGTTGAATCTGCGACATGTGTAAGCACTGAATGATACCCCACCCATACGTAGGATATCTCAATTTTAACCATTTTCTGCTCCTATTTTAGGTTTTTATAAAAAACTATAGGAAAGTAGAGCAAGTGAATTATTGGCTTGCGAAGGATTTGGTGTACGTGTCCCTTTAAAAAAGGAATTTAATTTTTTTCATCTAGAAGGGATTCAGTAAATATCAAACAAAACATAGGTTGAACGACATGATGGATTTAAATTTTTAAATTTTTTCCCCAAATCAAAGCAATTACTTTTAGGCTCCACCAGTACCCGCGGGTAGTCTTATGCACCCTTAACAAAAAATGCACCGGTCCCTGGGTACCTGGGGATCGGCCGGGACTTGTACTAACTGATAGCCGGGGAAAGTGTCCTTTTTTTTTTTGCCCCGGGGTTGTACCGGGCGTATGACCGGGACTGGTCATAGCGTTCAGGCATGTCAAAAAAAGCCGGGATTTTGGGTGGGACAAAGGGATAAAGCGCGTTTTAATAAAATTTGATGAATTGAGTATGATACACAAAGAGATTGGATGAGCTGTGGTTTCAAAAATATGGCGCGATGACGGAAGCGCGAGCACAATATTTTGAACTCACAGCAGTCCAAGACAAGTTCCAATAAAACTCCCAAAATCCAACTTTTGACAGTTTAAAAGTTCAAAGTTCAAATCAAAAAATGGTATAAAGTTAAACAGCAAACTTTCACAAAACAAACGTAAGTTCAAAACTCCAAACACCAACAGTTAAAATAGTAATGTCCGTATTTCTAAGGTTCTAATTGTAGTGATGGTGACACTACATCCATGATTTTTAAGGACATAGGCTGACCCGTGGCAAGCCGATTCTGCCGGTGTACACGACCGAAGAAAGAAGTTGTAGGGAAGTTGTCCCGTCCAACTTCAGCACATTTTAGTGCGTCCACCCCACTTTACATTCCAAGACTCTAGTTCCTCCACATTTGCGAATCAGAGAGAAGAGGGGATACAGGCAACGGCCTCGGACCGATTCCACTGACGCGATAGACCTCAGCGGCTTGAACTCATCTTCACAAACCAGTCGTGGGGCGGCTATCTTCTGGTACTTTACATGCCGGCTTGTTGGACACACGCGATAGCGCGCAGCACCCAATTTCTGCGTCTTGAATCGTTGGCACGACCGACGTTTACCGATTTATACTTTGCTTCATTCGGTGGACAGATGACACACTGATGATGTCTCTATTTAGTCACAGGAAAATAGATGAACCTAGAACAAATTGCAAAAGGTTTTTGGTTTCATCTTGTTTGTATGTCCCTACTGAACCTCATATCCAAACATCGGCCAACATTCGGACATTGGGCAGTGGGCACTAATCGCATATATCCACAATGGCCGCCAAAAGACATCTTTTAAGCCCTGTATCTCTTAACGGTTGGTTTTAGACCCCATAAACTATATTATTAATAGTAGAAATATGATACCAAAACATCGGATCAGACCTGGTTAAAAACACCATGTACTGACGTACCTGTGACGTCATCATACCCACATTTAACGTCAATACGTCATAAGGGTGACAAAAGAACGACATGGCGTAAACTATTAGATGGTGGTGCTGCCGCTGTGACTAATATTATCCCCTAGTATGACGTAAACGTGCTATAAAAACAACAACAGCCAGCAACAACAATAACAACAATAACAACAATGATAATGCATAACGATACAATAAGTATGGGTTATATTGCACTAAAGAACCTAAAATACAATCTAAGGTGCAGCTGCCCTATAATTGCTGCCATCAGGAAATTGTCATTCATCGCATCGCTTACGGTATCAGCCAATTGTGACCTGCTACAAGCCTGTTTGTATATCTAACTGTGTCGACAAAAAAACCCGGAAAACAATAAAAAATACCAGCACCAGTGAAAAACATTCTATTTGCGATTTGCTAATCATGTTATTTCACTCATCCAGCTATTGCAGCGTAAGTTTTTTATGGCCATGTGGCTTGAATTGGGTGCATTGATCTAGGGTGGGGCTGTTTAATAATCCAAGTAAGCACTCATTTATAACAGTTGTTAGCTTTAAGTTGGTACTAAAATTATCTTGATCAGACTTTATTAGGTTACAAATTAAGACTATTGAGAACACGAATGTGGAGGGGTGGAAGCAATTGGGACACGGAGATTGGGACACAGTACCATGTGAAGTATATGGGAGAATATGAAGCTTCAGCTCTTATTGTGTTCTTTATCTTCACAATAGAATTATTTGCATTATTATATATGATTAAACCCTAATTAACTGCCTTACACTACGAGACCATAAAATATTGTTGTCGGACTCCCCAAACAGAAAATGTAAAAAAAATAATTGATAATTAACAAAAAAACAAACAGTTGGGATTGATGTATACAATGGGACACACAAAAACATGGGTTATTCTGCTTAATCCATAGGACTTGTTGATGCTTTAACATGTGACCTGCCAATTTGACGCAGGCGACACTGTAAATTCTACTTGGTCATACAGTTTAAAAACAATTTTCACACGGGTGATAACCCTATTAATGTTTACATGTTATGACATGGTTATTGGTTTACTTGCAAATACTGGATTTTGCTTTAGCAGAAGCTACTTGCAAAAATTTTTAAGCGGTCCTAAGGACTTTCCTTTAGGCAATTATATGCATATTTTTGATGCCATTGCGTTAATAGTTGCTCCCAAAATAGAAAGAGATACCACTTTTTGTTACTGTTTCATAGAGTATTTTTATCAATAATGCTTAAGACTAGCCATACTGCAATTTGAAACATATGGAAAGATTGGACAACTTTCCTTTCAGAAAATGTTACTTTCATATGCTAGTATGTAGTTTGGGAGTTATAAAGGTTTAAAGGCTGACTCACCGATTTCGAAATAGAACAGTTTCTGCATAGAAATTACAAAATCAAAAAACAAAAAAAGATCAGCAACTAAAAGCTTATCACCACACCGTTAAAATGAATGGCGACGTTTCGTTTTCACTGCAGTAAACATTTATGCTTGTAAAACAGTGTCCTATAGTATAACGTGTGTACCAAAATTTCCCCGGATCCGGTAAAATTTAAACAAGGTTGTGATTTTCCACGGAAGCGGATCAGGATTTGAATAACGCTCAAAACTTACCGGGGGCTGAAAGGTCTAAACTTGCCAAAATTGGCTCCATTTTGCAAGATTTTGGCAGATTTACCGGGGGCGCGCGCCCTCTCCGCCCCCCTCGCGCCTCTGTTGTATATAAAGACTTCGATTTGAGCTTAGTTTACATTACAGAGCCGAACACAGGTGATGACGTTGAATTCACCCCTAGGCCCTAAGCTAAACCTTTGCCAGCACTGTTGTCGACAGGTCGCTTTCGGTCGTGCGCTTTGGTTGAGTTTGTCGACAATGTGAAAATGCTTGCCGATACCGCCCTACTTAGACCGTAATATTTTCAAGCACCGCTCCCAAATAGCGCCTTGGGTTGGACCAACGCAATTGGATCTCCGCTTTTTCCACTACACCAGTTCATTTAACTGACTGTTTCCTTTATAGTGTCCTCATGTGGTGTTTGCTTATGATTTTTTGATCTTTTCAGCAATGTCTGGGGTTCATCCTGATTAAGTAGCGCATCACCTCTTGAGAGCATCGTCCTTTTCTCCCACCTCCCCCCCCCCTCTCCCCCACCTTTTTCTCGCCCACCCTCACCCCCCTTTGCCCCTTCTCCGTTTCCACCGCGCCGCTCTCCCCCCTTACCCTCCTCCGGTTCCCTCACAGGAGATCTTCCCATGATATTAGTCTGCCCACAGTACGTAGTAGATTCACCTGCAGTTGATCCGCCCGCAGTAGATCGCCCCACCAGTAGATCCGCCTACAGTAGAACCACCCCCTACCGTAGATCCGCCCACAGTAGACCCACTTACAGTAGACTCCACCCAGGAAGATCTACCCATAGGAGATCCACTCCTACAGTAGATCCAAGTGCCTTTATGTGGTCATGATGTGTACAACCTGGAACAAGCTGCTTAAAGGTCCAGGGACACGGCTTAAACATACGTAAATACACCAAAAAAAGGTTTCATTCATGGTATATTCGTATCATGTAAAAAATATGCATGAGTGGGCAGTAGTTAATTGAGGAAACCGTAATAGTGATTAAAAATGGGGCATAATATATGTGTTTTGGACAAGCTTTCAAAGAAATTTCCAAAATGAAAGTGATTATCGCGTGGCAAGCGGACCCAGGAAAGGATGACGTCCGAGTAACAAATACGCGATACGCGTCATGATCGTCATCGTTGAACGGACGTGCGCGTGGCATAGTTTTCTTGCATACGTACAACAGTAAGTGACTTCTCGCGGATATATGAGTTGTCCGTGTTGTATCATATGGCATAATTTTTCTTGAATTGGTTGCCTTTTTAAAATTACGATAATGTGCTGTACTGTCGACGGCTGCACCAGCGGGGCGCCGTTACCGAAAGTGAGAATCAGAACAGAATAGCTTTATTCAAGTCCCCAGACAAAGAAACCGACAATGAGAGATATCTGGAGTGTTGCGGTGCGGTTTAGGCCCCATGTGAGCTTTGTTTTACAACTGATACTCTGACGTCATTAACGGGGTCAAATCCCACCCAGGATCTTGATACGCGTTCGCGGAAAACAGGAGAAGGCCCTGTCTGATTAGGTATATTTATCCTTGAAATTAATACTTCCCGATGTTCACTTTTAGAAATCTGTGTTGCCTATGATCAGGATACTGTGGAGGTACGAAAATTGTGAAGAAATAAGGAAAGGTCTACTCAGCCGTGTCCAGGGACCTTTTAAACTACTTAAACTCCGATGCCTAATAATTCATAATAATACATGATAATTACGTCATTATTTTATGTGGTTTACGTCATGAACGTCATGGACACGTCATAGTGCGTTTTTTAACAAGCTTATTTGATTCTTTGGTGTCATATTTGTATCTACTAATACTATTTGTGGGATCCTAAAACCAAACCATTTAGGAGATACAGGGCCCCAAAGATGCCTTTTGGCGGCCATTTTGGATTTATGCTAATTAGCCCACTTTCCAGTGTCTGATTTTGGCTGATTTTGAATAATGTCGAGGGGTTATGTAACAATATTATCCAAAAAACCGTCTGTTGCAATTTGTTCCAGTCATATATATAGTGGCTTAGTTTACGAGTCTATTTGCCGAATCCGGATTCATCAATAATGGTGATGCAAATGTGGCGCGATGCTGGGTTTGTATTCGTTGAAAGCTTAGCAGCATCTGACTCTCCCCCCCACCCCCGGCTTTCGCATAACGCCCCCTAGCGACGTTCACCCTAGTGGATTCTGGCGTACCATGCTTTTCATTGATGTTGGGGTTTTAGGGCCATGGATCCGCTGAAACACGCAGAGCAATCGGGGTTGACTTAAAGATAAATACTTCTGAAACGCTGTTACCGGACATCCTTCCACTTTGTTTCATACTTCTTTCCTCCATCCACTCACGTTTTTGTGTATCACCTCTATTTTCTTGGTCATCTCTCCTTAGACTGAAAGACATCCTTCTTCCACTCAGCGTCGTCAAATTGAAAAGTTGATCTTTCTCTAGTATCATCAATTTTCCCTTACCACTGCGACAAATGTACACATAAGTTCAACCATACCTTGTTTTGTAATCCTTCCGGCGTATTCTCATCAACGACATCCGATCCATACACTTGGATAAATCATTTTCATCGATTGGCATGTATGTGTTGTGTCACCATAGCCCTCTCTCTTAAGCTTTTCCTGAGTAGCTGAAAAGCAAGATTGCTTCGAAACGCGGATTCATTCCCGTATATCAATAGACTTTCCCGTGTTCTTAAGATGCCGATTCAAACCAGCCCGTAGTTTTTAGCGATACTTGTTTTTACCTTTTGACCATCTTATCGTCAAAACTTCAACATAATACCCATATCCATACATCGGCCAACTGCGGTTTGTCCAAGTTTCAAAAATCCGTCGGGGTAAGCCTTTAGAAGGATTGAATGAAAGCAGCATAATAAAAAAATGAATTGCACAATGGGTTGATGCGTTTGACGCTTTTGCCCGGCTACAGGGTGGGGACTTGGGTCAGGGTTTGACAGAAAATGTTTTGCCCCGCAGGGCGGGGAGTTTCAAAAACAGGCCTCACGTGCAAGTCCCGGCCCTTTCCCGGGTTAACCAGGGGGGCAATTTTTGATAGGTGCATTATGTTATGTCGCATGGATATGTGTCTGTATCATGTATTGTGTCGCGGGTTTCTGTGCGGTTGTATGTTTGTAACTGTTAATTAATCCACTCTACAACAAAATGGCAACTCACCATGAACTTTAAACTGGTTAGGTGGTAAGACCAGTATGACTCAGGTGCGTATAGTTTTGCAGCAGATAATCTGCATGTTGATGAATAATTAATGAGTTCATTTCAAAACTTCATTTGCATACTAACAAAAACATGTCATTAATCCATTGTACCAACAAAATGCAACTATCCATGAAATTCAAAACTTTGGTATAGGGTAGTCCACTAGGAGCTAGTAAAATCTCAATTCCCTTGCACAGTTCGGTAGCCTTCATTCACCAATGTATTTCGGAATTACACCCCCTTTTTTTGGGTATGATATATGATACCCAGATCCCACATGGTCAGTCATGTCAATGTATGTCAAGTACAACCCACTGAAACTGTTCTTGGTGGATGAGTGTATTGGTACTCATAGTGAAGTAGACAATGAGGAACTTTGTGCTCTATAGTTTTGCAAGGATTATATCTGCATGTTAATGAATATGAACATGCAGTACAGTGACATTGCTAATAAGGAAGCAGGCATACATTTGTGATAATTTCAATAATAAAGTTGGGGTGGAAACTACAATCGGGTCAATCAGTCTTGGATTTCTTGAATAGTGACAGATGTTCTTCTTATGAGGTAAAATAAATTCCTCATGAAACATTGACATTTAAAGTCATTCTCCATCAGAAAGGTGGGTCAGGCAATAAGGTTAAAATGCTAAACTGAAATAATTGAAACTAAATGTTTCAATATGAGGTGAGTAAAATCTCAATTCCCTTGGCACAGTTCTGTTTAAGCTTTCATTACCAATGATTTAGAAATGCACCCTGGTTTTGAGGCAGAGGGTTGTATTGAGTCAATCCACAATGCACAGTTTGGGAAAAATTTCACCCCTAAACAGGGTCATGTGATCCACAAAAATCCTATTCTTTAACACATAAAAATCCTAACTTTTAGCTCATTTTCACTCATAAAAGCATTAGGACTGCCTTTTTTTATAGCAGGATATGACATCAGGGTCGGTGGTTCTAAATTTTGAAACATTTTTTATCCTAAGTACCAACATAAGTTTTGTACAGTAAGTATATGCACTTGCAAATGCATTGTGGGGATTGATTCAAAAAACACCCTCTGGTTTTGAGTATGATACATGATAACCAGATCACACAAGGTCAGTTCATGTCAGTGCATGTATAAGTACAACCCGCTGAAAACTCTTGTCCTTGTAGATGAGCATAATTTTAAACTTCATTGTGATTACCACTAAACACATGCTGTGAGGAGTTCAATAATTATCAGTGAACATTTTTCCATCCAAACCCAGAACCCACCCAGGGCCAGGGCAATGAATTTCACATATGGCCAAATGTATTTACACAGCTAATCATGTAAAAATCCAACACTGTGGAATGGATCTGATAACAAAGGAATAGAGCATACAGCTTTGTATTTACCTTTATTTAGGCAGTCCCTGAAGACCCCTTTAAAGGTGCGTGTTCCAATCGTCTGTTGGCCCCCCCCCGGGGGTACCGCTTTTACCCATAATAAATATCGATTTTTTAATATCAGAATGACGGCTGTATTTTTCTCATTGTTTCCTGAAACTTGAGCCCTTAAAATCCCTTTCATTCCCAAGCTATTAACCAAAAAAAACGCTGTTTTAATGGTTAAAACCATCAATTTCGCACGTATTGAATAGGGCTTTGCAATATGCAGCATTGCTTCTCCCATCCAACAGTTTTGGTTTCCCACAGTATTGATGGGGGCATATGTGCAAGTGCCAGCTCTCATATCCAAGTAGAGAACACAATTACATAAATTCGGAACCAAAACCTTAACACCTAATTAAAATATGTAGAAACAGATTCCATCCGACTTAAATTTCACCTTTTAACAGTGGAAATCGTTCTTGGCGCTTAAAAACTTTCATTTTCTTCTAAACTACGAAGTGACTGGTTATACCAACACTGTAAATATTCATTGATTCCTTATCTCACTTCAAATGAAACCCAACAAAAAATTGCTTTGGTTGACCACTAAACTTTGCAAAATGGCCACCACCCAATGCACACGGTATAGGGTGCATTCTTAAAGGCTTGACTCAGAGAGTTGCCCGGTGAGGGCGCACTCCATTTTCAAACAAATCGTGTTTTTTGCAATCCCCACAATGCTTTGTCCAATACCTTTACTGTGGAAATAACAAAGCCCATATCGAAGTCCATTCATATAGAAAATCACAACGTTGATATACACTTCCGGACCTTAATTTTTGTTTACACGTATCCTATGGCACTGTTATACTGTGGCGTAAATGCTTACTGCAAGGAAACAAAAATCCGATTCATCTCTAACTTTGCATTCAAGAGGGCAAAGAAAACAAGAGCGGGACGGATAAGAAGCGGGGAAAAGAAAAGTAAGGGAAAAAAAGCTGGAAGAGAGAGACATGATAAAGGTTAGAAAGAAGAAAAAGAAAACAAAGTAGCAGAATAAAGAAGTAAGGGATAGAAAATAATATGAAAAGGTTCTTCGCTTTTCTTTTCACCTACTTTATTTCTAGATGATTATTTTTAATTACTCCACACAAAAATTATATTTCAACGATCACAAGCTCTGAGTCAGGCCTTTAAGTTGTTGATTGTTTCCTAGCATATTGCCAAGTAATCCCTGCATAAAAAAGTAGCAAGTGCTTTTTTCCCTTTGGCACTGGCCAGTCTCAAACAACTTCAGCTTTATGATTTTCACACTTTCAGCCAAACACACAACTTTTGGTCACATTTCTGCTTACTCAATTCTGACCAGACACACCAGCCCAATTTCAGCATGGAAATGGATGTCAGCTACTATAGTGGATTCAACCCATCATGTCACCGGAGGAAAAGTTTTGGACAACGTCGATTAGTTGGGAGAGGAAGCAGAATATGTGGCCCGATTCACCTGTTTCATGCGAATTAAGATAATCTGGCCTTTCATGTCTACACAGAGAGTGCAAAGACTTTTGTGTTCCTTTGTATCCAAAACCTGATCGCTCAAAAGTCAGTAATATTCAACTCGCCTGTTACAGTGAACACTGTTGAATACCGTTGAAGCAAATTCGATTAGTCAGAATGTTTTGATAGTTAATGTAGCTTTAAATGCGCTTACGTTGACTTGAATGCTTTCATTAAACAAAGAACTACATTTTTCAATAGATTTATTTAGCGTGGAATTTTAATTTTCATCCACTGCACATCCCCCTCATTCAATGGCAATTCCTTCAGAAAAGTACTAGAGGTGACACGATGGGTTGAATCAACTATAGATACATGTTTAGCAGTGAGGACCCTGAATATTTCTAACTTAATAACAGAGAAAATGTGCTTGTTATATACATACTTAATTTCAATAGCAACTTGGTTATTAATGAGCCTGTGTTTCTTGATCAAGTGACAGCTGTGTTTGTTTAATTGGAATGAGGGCCCGTCTCCCATGGAAACGCAAACATTTGCAATCTTTTTTCCATGAACAGAAGCAATAGAATTGTCTTACTGCATTCACTTTGTCCAACTGGAAATTAAATATGGTCAATTTCAATGTATGATTGATGCACAATTTTGCCCTACTGAAGTATCTTTAGACAGCTAAGTAATATTTGGATTAGATATTAAACAGCTGTGAAGATTTAAATGTCACTTATTATGTCATATAGCAGTGATCTTTGTATTACAATTTCAAAAGTATGATACAGTTCCTTATTTTTACTAACACCCAGTCAAGCCAGTTGCTACCATAATGGATAAATACTGGTCATCACTCTGTAATAGACATAAAGAAGTGTGGTCATTTCCATCATTTGGCACTGGTGTAGTGAAAAAACTTTATCATGCAATTTGAGAGTATTAATTACTTAACATTGATATCTGGTCCATACTAACTACCAAAGGTGTCAAACCTTTTCTGTAGTGAGGGGTAAATGATGATGTTTGACCTGGGTCCATGCTCCTCCTCTATTAGCAAAGAAAACCAAAATAGTCACAGGAATTGAACCAATTTGCCACATTTTATCTGGCAACCTCTTTGGCCTCCCAACCTGAATAAATTTTTCTTGCTCTAACTGAGCAAGCTCAAGGACAAGTCACTAATAATAATAATAATAATGTTGACACCACATATCCACCATATGGGGTGCTGAAGGCACGATTTCCAATTATTAGTGCGCCATCAGGAAATTGTCACAATCATTTCGCTTTATCTAGCTAGTTGCTGGCAAGTAGCACAGCCCTATCAGAATTTGGATTGTATTATCACCCATGAAAGCTACCCAATTATCGCTTAGGTTTACAAAGCGATTGAGCATAAGTGTCTTTCCCAAGGACACAAGCATGTTGGCCACAATGGGGCTCGAACTCACACTTTTAACGGTTTAATGATCACAAGTCCTGCGCTTTTCCAGTGGACCACACTATTTTTGTATGTGTATGTATGTGCGATCATTTTGGTTAAAGGCTGACTCAGATATTTCGAAATATATATTTTTTGTGTAGTAATTAAAAATAGTCAACTAGAATTAAATATACTCACCTAAAATGCTCA
>JAMKCH010041016.1:0-30410 GCA_023653785.1 Ophioderma brevispina | reverse complement strand
CCTTGTTCTGACAGATTTTTACCCTTAAAAGTGAGGAATGAGAATGATATCCAAAAATAAATCGCCAATTTTTTTCCCCCTAAATCGTGCACTATCTAGATGACGATCATCATTTTTTGTTTTGTTTTGTCAAAAAACAACTGAAGATCCTATTGACTTTGTGTACAAATTAAAGCTTAATTAAGCTCGCGTTGGCCCCCTTGCCGACATCCAAATGAATTTCAATTTGCTGGAGGTTATTATTTTGACAAGTGGCACACTTTAAGACTGGGGACAAGAAAATTGATTGACATGAGGATCCACAAATAGCTGCTGTTTGCTTTATTCTGTACTACCAGGCTATATCAGGAATTGCCAAGGTATCATTGTGTCCCTGTCAGCCACCTAGCAGGCAGCTTCAGAGTATGGTATGACTGGGAACATCTTTGTGCCCAATGCACATCGGAAGTCCTATTTTGGGTCTACGCATTTATCTGAAGGTTAATTTATCCTAAATTTGTTATTATGAAGGTTTGTTTGTCCGAAGGTTCATTTTTCTGAAGGCTTATTAATCCGAAGGTGCATTAATCCAAAGGTTTGTTTATCCCAAAATTAAATAAGATTCCTTTAGCTTATTCCATTTTCGGATCAACAAACCTTATTTACGGATCAATGAACCTTCGGAATGACACACCTTCGGATAAAAGAACATTTGGAATAACAAACCTATGGAATTAAGAAACAAATGTTAGGATTAACAAACCTTCGGAATAATGCCTATGTAGGAATAGGAAATTCCTGTGTTCGGATTAACGAGCCTTCTGAAAACGAACCTTCAGAATTGCAAACCTTTGGAATAATGAACAGCAACCCCTATGTTTTAAGTCTTGTGTTGTAGTGGCTCAAGTGTGTAGTAGAGCTGGGAGTACACTCAGTGTTACACCATGAGGAAGAATCCAGAAATGTCTCTATACACTCCTTGGCTTATTTCCTAGTAACAGTCTACATTGATATCCCCTGGTAAACCCCACTCTTCATCAGGCTCAATAAGATCATCCAATGTGGACTCTAAAGTGTCCTGCTCTCTATTCTTTATGATCTGCCCAACAGCAACAAAGTCCATCTGCAAGAAATTGGCAAAGACTTCCCTAAATGGAACACCCAGTGAGAGTCTGCCAAGTACCTGATGAAGGTCTGTATTGCTTCTGCTTGATTCCCTATCCCCTGAATCTTCAGTCTTTGTTGTTACAACCTCAGATGGTAACTCTTCCGTTTGTTTTGATTCGCTACCTTTGACATGAGATTGCTGCTCTTCCAAGGTAGGCATGGTGCTAGTTGAAGAGTCACTTGCTAAGAACAAACCTTGAAGAATTTGCAGCATGAAACAGACTCTTTCAGGCAACCATTTTGCTGTCTGTCAGCATCCCTAGCAACAGTGCAAGACATCTAGTGTTTTCCAAACAGTGCTTCAAAGATTCAAGAGATTCTTGTGAAGGCTTTGAAATACTAGACAGTACTAGCTCTTGAGACAAACTCCCACTGTCAAATAGCTCCTGAAGTTCCTCTGCAGACTTTGCACCAGAGTGAACTTTGCTGACATCTGGTGAGGAACAACCGATGATGTACTGGGGTGTGTGGAGCCAGAAAAGACAACCCCAGAAATCTAATGTCTTGCAACTCGTCTCGACATCGGTAGAGTTTGTGGCATAGTACATGGTGGATAGAATTTGTTGGCCAATGAACTTACTTGGAAGGGAGCTTATTGTACATGATGTATCCCCTGCAGCAGTACCTATGTCATTTGTGCATGAATATGCACTTGATTTTGTCTCCGTATTGGCAGTATCTTGTGGTTTATCCTGATGATCATTTTTCTTTGGCAGGGTTGACGATCCTACCTCTTCAAGAACATCTTGGAAATAACCTGATACAACACCGGGGATATCTTTAGGTGCTGGTTTTCTTGTGTTGTCGGCTTCTACATTATCAGTGCTTTGAGAGTTGCTTGATGACAATTTGGTTTGTGGTGCAGTCTTGCAAAGAGGAACTTGGCATGCCTGTAGGACACTTGATTGAATGCCACTGTGGTCTGTCAGCCATCTTGTGAGTGTTGCTATGGCAGCAGACCTTACAAAGGGGTTGCCTGAGACCCTAAGGAAGTGCACAATATTGCTGACAACACCAACCTGGAAAAGAATGATAAAATATTATTTTAATATTAAAGTTTTTCCACAATAATCCTCCCAAAACAAAGTTTTTAGAAATGTTGACACTTTTAACCAGAGCATCAATGATACAGTAGCCTGTACTATACAGGCAGCTGTTATGATGATAAAATTTATAATATAAATATTTGCAGATTTGCTGAAATATGCTCAGAATGAACTCAGAATGATCTTTTTAAGTTCCTTTAACCTCATCTAAGTAACATTGGTAGGTATGAGAAACAATTTGTTCAAGTTCTTTGAAAAAAAAAATAGGGACAGCAGTCCCAAATAGGTCGTCCAATTATGTGGTCAAAGATGCTAAATGACCCCTGAATGACCTTTGACCTCATCTATGACCCCCACATAAGACCCCTTGCCTCAATGTATAAGCATACCAAGTATGGACTTGATCCAGCAAGACAACATTTTAACCAAAAGTGTATACAGAAACAATCTAAAAATGGCATGTATTTTAAAAAAATTACCCTTGCATGATTTTTTACCCTAAATACTAGTCATAACTCACCAATCATTCCTTGAAATTAATTCTCATCAACTATTTGTTATTTTACATTAAAAATGCGACCAATTTTGTGAATTTATTAAACTAATGAAGGTTTTTCTTCCTTATTATGTAACAAATGATGGCATGTGGTTATTGAACAAGAGATGGGAAAGATTTACTTCTCTTTTACACTTGTCTGAAATTCAAGAAAAATGTTCTCAGTCCAAGACAATCAGAGAGTAAATCTCAAACTGCACTCACTGAGAAATTTGTTGTTCTCAAGTGATTAGTGTGTGGATGTTATGCATCCAATTTAAATCCAGGAAATTTATTCCTTTATAAAACAATATCATAATGCAAGATACCGGTATTTCCAGGAAAACCAGTGGAAGACATTGGCTTCCTTTGTTTATTGACAAAGAATTCCAGGCAAAAATGATTTGAATCCAAAACACTTTCCAGAAAGTGGAAATATTCACAAAAAGACTATATGCATGTTGAGGCTGTAAATGTTCCATAAAATGCCTCAAAATTCCAAGCCCTTACCTCATTTATTTTACACTGCAGTATCATATATTCCCACAAGATTTTCTTCTTATAAACTACAGGCAATGCAGACACTGCTGAGGCCTGTACAAACCCCTCATAGTCTCCCACACACTCCCAGATGACGTGATGGAATCTTCTGATCTTGGCTTCTGTCACTTCAGAGTCTACACACAAGAGGAAAAAGCATGCATAGATGGTTTAAATATTTATTCTGAACGTTTCAACAATCATACAAGCAAGCAAATGGAATCTGCAGTTCTGTGTTTGGCTTTCTTTTTTATGCATTTGTGTGATATTTCAAAGAAAGTAGACATTTTAACTCTCTCTCTATCCATGTAGATGTTATATTGTTATAAAACAACGGTGGTTTTGGAGATGGCACCCAAATGACTACAAAACCAGTGACCTAAGACTAAGTTGTTTTTTTGTACTCATTCACTGAATGCATTTTGTCATGCTGATTGGTAGCCTTGTTCAAGGGGCTCTACCAACTTCATTCATTGGTTCACACGTCTGATATAATGTCATCATATATAAAGGAGTGGAGAATATCCTCCTCCCTAAAACTAAAAAAAATGGCAAGAATTCACTCTATTAAACACCTAATTTGAGATCTGCAATTTCACCTGGCCTATGTTCCATTCTTCCACTAGCAAGTTCAATAAGTTCAACTCAGGCAGAGCGCCTTGTACAGTCTGTCAAAATTTTTCTGCATTTGCAGAAATTTTATACAAGTTTTGTACAGGGAAGATTAAAACCACAAAGCAATTTGATCAAGGCTGTCGCTCTAAGTAGCACAACCACTGCACCTGACCACAACAGGTGTTTGTGGTTTTAAACCTAGACTAGTAGGAACCTGGATCCAGCCAGTGTGGACAAGAGACCACCATGCAGTGTACCATTTTTTTAATTTGTTTGTAATCTTTCTCTAGACAGGGTAGCCCTAAAAATACTAAAGCACTGATTTCTTACCTGAAAACACAATGTTCAAAATAATTGAGAATAATTATGCTGTACACTTTGAAAAATAACAAGTTGTCAGTTCTTAGCAGGCAGCCTTGATCAAGGCTAGCTGATTGGCTCCACTGCGGTAAAAGTTCCAAATATGTGAACATATTTTGGGGAAAAAAGGACCCATCCATTTACCAAAATTCATAGAAACAACCAAATCGCCCAAAATGGCTACAATGGCCACATGGTCATTTACCCTTGAGCGCTTACCACTTCCATACTGGATGACTGCCACAAGGAAACTCAAGGCAGAATCTCTGATCTCCCAGCAAGTCTCTGCAGCCAAGCTTAGGACACAATCCAGAAGGTTAGAGGAAAGTATACTGTCATCAGGACTCACTTCTGGTTTGGTTTTGAACAGCTTGGTGAGGACGTCCAGGGTTTTGCACATAAGCTGTAAGATATAAGGTTATTGCAAATCTGAAACTGAATAAATAGTGATGTAAGCAAACAACATCTGACCCATTAGCTCAGTTAGTAGAGCATCGGACTAGTCAACCAAAGGTCCCAGGTTCAAATCCCGGATGGTCAGTGAACTTTTTACTGACTGTCATTTATATTGTAGTGTGGAAAAAGACTGAAAATTTATGTTATATTAAAACAAAGATAATGGACCGGATACCCTTCCTGACATCAGTGTGCTGGATGGCTGCCATTAGCTCTCCAGAGCTGACGCCCTTGTAGGTAGAACTTCTTTTTTCTACCAGTATAACCAGCTACCCTCTGGTTTCTGACTGAGATTCAGATTTGTCCATGCTGTGTATTTTTTATGTTTTTCAAAGCAGAAACTGTTAATTTAAAAGGTTTTGAGATTGTCTACCACAATAAAGAAACCTCGGCAATACCCATGCCCCCTAGTGGCAAGAGCATGTGTGATCTAGTGGAAAAGCGCAGGACTCATGATCATTAGGTTGTGAGTTTGAGCCCCGCCGTGGCCAACATGTTGTGTCCCTGGGCAAGACACTTTATCTCGCTTGTCTCACTTCACCCAGGTGTAAATGGGGAGCTGTTAGGGGTAGTCATACTGTGCGCCGTTATAATTGGCTGCCAAATTTTCAATATGTGAAAAATGTGTTTTATCTTATTGACAGCGGAATAAATGTAAAGCGCTTTGAGACTTAATTGTATAAAGTGCTATATAAATACTGGCATTTTATTTTTTTATTTATTTTTTATATTAATCAGCATGCTTTAACAGGCAACACCAAAAATACTGACAAACTCCCATATAATAAATAAAAAACACAATAAAACTTACTGCTTGATCATTGATGCTAACTGACAGAACATTTGTCAGTGAAGCGGCAATTTTCTTTTCTTTTTCAGAAGACATTGTAATACTATTGGTTTCAGGGCTGAAATCACACCCACAACGCGCACCCTTTTGACAAATAGATTAAAAATTATCAGCAAGCTTCTTTCTTCTTGAAGTTGTCAATGTTCTACCATCCCTTATTATATATGCCTTAATCCTTGGGATGCCTTTATGCCAAGAAATAGCACAGAAAAACGATGGCCAATTTATATTAACTGTTAAGTAGTTTTTTTTGGGGGGGGGGGGGATGAGCTAGTATTCATGATTCACACCCACCCATGTAAAAAAGGTTTTATAAACAAAAAAAAAATATAAATCTTTTTTCTTTTTTCCTTCTCCCCTCTTCCCCCAACCCTTCCCCCCTCCCCTTCTTCTTTCTTCCTTTTTTCTTTTTCTTCCTGTCCCCGTCCCCCCCTGCTTTCTCCTTGTTCGTCCCCTCTGTTCCAGATGTATATTCGCAAGATTAAAGACCATGTCCACACCCTCAACAAAAACCCTCACACTCTCCGTAAACAGTGGCCGCACTTGTCAAACTTGGTCACGTCCTTTTGAATGGAAAAACTTTTCCAGCCGGCACACATGAAACGACTAGGTGGTTCATTTCAGTAAAAGATAGAGCCAACCATTTTGCAGATGAGACCCGCCATCCACATATGACCTAATAATTCAGTTACAACAAAAACAAAAACGAACCCGAGATGCCCTCCATCCCCTCTCCGTGTAGATAGAGGCAAATGCAAACCGGAAAGTCACTTCGCAAGTCCATTGCCTTTCAGGTAGTTTGATCCCACCGACTTTGAGTTCAACAAGTCCAATGACCATTACACCTAAATCAAGTCTTTCAAACCAAAGCATTTTTAGTGCAGAGTGGGTAACTCGTCTAGAAGAGGATGTCTTTAGATTATGATGCGCTCCCTCTCATGTTGATGAAGTCCAATTTTCAACAAACATTCATTCATTTCATTCACACACAACATTTCAAGCACTGAAACTAGCACGCCGCAACATCAAATAAGGAAACTAACTGTAAGGGACATTGCTGACTGTGATGCCTAGTCAAACTCAGCACTGGGATGTTGCCAAACCTATGGCTCGTTTGCTGAGATTCCCCCCGCTCATGTGGACGAATCTTATCTTCTCATATATTTCACAAAGAAGGTAGGCCATTAGATTGATGATTTTTATTTGGCTTCCATAAACAGTAACAAGAAAACATTTTGTAACAGAGAGTTAAAATCTTATAATGTTAAGACATTTCGAAACTACATGATAAAATTATAAGAGATACCTATCATACTAAATACCCAAACCCCAGTGAAATACAAAAATCTTTTGGAACGCCGGATAAACCATGAAAGCCAATATTTCTGCTTATTTCCAATGGGGTCCTTAAAGTTTTTGGCAAAAATGGCAGTAAAAAGAACAAACATGAATAGACAGAAGAAAAAAAAAACTTTTGGCCAAAAAAATTGTTTGACCCCATTGAATTAGCCATTGTACTATGGTGCCCTTATTGTGACTCCTTGAAAGTATTAAATTGGGAATAGCTTTTTAAAATAATCATTTGGAAGCCTGTGCCACATCCCATATATTCAGCACTGTATACGAAATGGGTAGGCATCAAGCACACACAGCTTTTGAATTTGGGTACATGAAAATTTAACAAAGCAGAGCCCGCCTTCTAAGTATTAAGTTATGATTTCACAGAGGTCATTTGGTAAAAAACTGACACTATAAGGGGCGGAAGCATCAATTGTAAATTTATAATGACATGGCACAACTTAAAAATTGTGAACCCTACATTCCAACATTCAAAAAATTCAATGGCAAGTTCAGTTTGACCAACATGTGCACGGGGTTCTAATCTTTAAGTTCAGATAAACGCACCATTTTATTTTTTTCCGTGACTTGAAAGTTTATGTTTTGAGCCTAAGACTAAGACCAGAATACCAAGATGACCACGGTAATCAAAATGGCAATTGAAATGAGAAGCGAACAAAAAGAATTTTTCCGACACTTTTGATTCAGACAATTAGAATTTCTGTATACATGAACTTCATATATTTCCTGGGAGTTAGCTTGTTTTTAATGATAGATTACCAATAGCTTTCCCGATACTTTGGTTGGTCATTGTTACAAACCTAAGTATTCTAAACAAGTCCCCTTGACCTTTGATTCTGTGCCCAGAACACTTAACTGAAAAATTTTTGAACCTGCTAATTTATTTTTCCTTTTGGGCCAAATAATCACCGGTCTTGCCAAGATAGGACAGTTTTATTGTTGTCTAAACCACCAGTTGCTACAGTGGGGATCAAGCTTGACCCAGTTTTTTTGAGAAATAAAAGTCCGGGTTTTTATGAGAAAATGGAATGGTACTATCATCCACAGCATATCAAAGTACTTTTGCACTCTGGGTCCCTATAACTCTATAATCATAGTCGTTGATGTAACCAAAGAAATAAAGAGAGGCCCAAGTATAACTTACCTTGGTGACTTTCCTCCGCATGAATAATATTAACACACAACCAGAATCATAGTTGGTGACATGAACTATTTGTTTGTCTGTTGGAGAGATATGAACGAAACCAGTCACAGACTCAACTTACTCCCCATTGCATTTAACTTGCTCAACTAAATCTTGATGGTTGACCCCGTGTCAAAGGCTTTTTGGAAGATTCATCATGATCATGCAGGTTCTATAATTCCACGGGAATACTGATTTTGAATGTGATCCCATTAATGAATGAGACAAGAGCTCCCTGTTGCGAACTTGCTTCTAACGCCAGATTGATGTTCATAAAAAATGTTTTGGAAATTTTAAAACTCTTCAAGGTTGAACATAAACAGATTTTTTGTTCAATCACAAGAAATTTTAGATTAATTGGCACTTAAAACACTAAAACTGGTTCTATAATTGCTCACAATCATTGTTTTTGTTCTGTTTATACAGAGGAAGTACCCTTTGCATTTTTCGCCCCTAGAACAGTGTTTAGTTGTGATTGACAAATTAACATGTGGGCATACGGGGGCTTCAGAATAGAGCCCCATCCCTAAGAAATCTTCGAAGGAATTTATCCACCCTGTACTTTTTTTTAGTTTAAATTTGGGTGAAGATTATTAAGCTCTTTTATTCTGTGAATTCTTCATCAACACAGCTTAACTGTGAAAGAACCACCAGATGGTTTCTATTTCCTCTCCCCTACGATTAAATCCTGAAAAAACAGCAGAAATTAAGTGTGTAAACATATTCTTCTTTGAGAGGCAGTTGCTTTGCTTTTCTTTTCCTCAACAACGCAGGTGGACCGCTAGAGTGGTGAGAATCATTGAAAGCATTCGCAATCTTTTTGGAATCATAGCAGAATACACCCTCATTTCCAAAAACAGTATTTGTTGACCTCTCCATTTTGTTTTGAGAGCTAAACCAAGTTCTTTAGGTGTTGCAAAGAAGTTTATTTTTTGGGGAGGTTGTTTTGTTTTGTCAATTTGTTTTTTTCAAAAATAATAATCCATGTAGGGCTCTTCGAACGCTTCTCTTTTGAGGACCTTATTTACTTTCTGAGGTTTAACATATTCCTTATACAAGTCTTTTTTTTTTTTTGATCGTATCCCTTTTTTGAATTGATACAAATATATCCCTCTTTGTAACATTCATCTAAAATGTCACCATGAATCCCAGGTTTCGATCTTTGCTTTCAACCTATTTGTCTTTATAACCAAAACAGGTGCAATTACACATCAATGACCCCAGTAACCAAAACCTCCTTAAATTAAACCTTAAAAACCTGGACCTCAGCATCTCTCAACATTTTTCATGTTGCAACACAGCAGACAATCAATACTTAGATAAACTGCCAGAGAACCAGGGTTGTACTTTTTTTCTTTAGAGATCCTAATTTTTTGACAGTTCTGTGTGCACCCGCCAAATTGCCCTTTGGCTGATTATTTCTTTCTTCTCTGGTACAAATATAAAGGAAGTGGTCCTCAGGCCAGTGCATATTGTACCAAAATGCATACAATTGTGTTCCTCTCTTTGCAGTTAAACAAGATTGATCCATAATGTTGAAGAGTGATCAGTAAACACGTGGGAGTAGAAATCAAAGCTGCGGAAGATTAATAGGGCCTCAAATATCAATTAGTTCTTATACAGATGCTTGAAGTTTCTTTTAAAAAAAATCTATTTAAAAATTCCACCCAAATTATGACTTTCAGATATCAGACCTTATGTTACTTAGAACACGGCCTCCAAATTTCAGAAAATTTTTCTGTTCCGGATGGATAGGGTGGTCTATACACTGTCCAATCATAATAGGTTTTGAATTTTGGAATAGAGTTCAATCCATGTGGCTTCCAATTGTTTTATTCTCTATTCTCTATTATCTTGTACGTCATTTTCTTTCCTTTCTTTTCTTCTGTCTTTCTTCTTCTATTTCTCTCTCTTTCTAGTCTCTTCTCAGTTCTTGCAAAAAAGCAATATCAGTTCCTATAGAGTAAGTACAAACCCCACCACCCTCTCTGTCTCTATCATTTGCGTATAACGCAATAGCCATCAATTTTAAATATTTCAAGCATAAGTCCCCCCATTTTTTATTACAAGGCAGCACAAAAAGGGCACTCCACAAGACTCAGTTGTATCTTGAATCGTGATGAGTCGATAAGTGTTACCATCTTCGCGTTGCTATCACTTATTTGGATTCCTGCCGAATGTGCAGAGAAACTCTTGGGAGACCAAGAGTTTGTTATAATTACATAATTTCAAATGCCACAACTCAACAAAGGAATGAGATATGATCTTAAAAACCCATAGCCCATCACTATAACTCAACCTAACCTCATTCACATAACTCTCCCAATTTTACAGGAAGGTGGTCGAAATGTTGGTACCCCCATCCTGCAGCAGGGGTGTGATTAGAGCTTGGAGAAAAAAAAAACCTTTTGCCGAAGCGTAACGAGCGTAGTGCTCGCCATCCTTGCTGGGTTCCCAGGGGCCCGCTGAAGGGCCCTAGTGGGGTCCCAGCGGCACGCCCTACCAGTGGGGTTTGATTGAGGGGGCGAAGCCCCAGAAGCCAGAGGGCTTCTGCATATAAAGCAAAACACCACAGGAGAGGGCCATTTCATGGGGTAATTTTTTTTTTAATTACCCCTAAATCTAGGTCAAAGAAAGGTCAAATGCAGGTTCAAAGAACAGTCACCATACGTAAAGTGTGTGCAAGAACCAGTGGTCCGAAACTTCATTGTGCATATTCCTGCCACTGCACTGTGCAAGTAAATCCCATGATACACACACACAACACCTTCCAAATCTCGGCCAAGCCCAGTGGGGAATAAAGCACTCGACGTCCTGCTGTATATTACTATAATACATCAATTTTGTATTTCCTTACCTAGTATTCCTAGACTTAATCTTATGTTTTGTTGCCCTCCTCTTCGACCCGAAAATTTAACTGGAAAGATCGCCATCATGATCATGAACGCTTTCTACACTTTCCCTGACTACACACACCCTTTTCCTTGTTTAAGATTAAAAATTAAAGCAAGCCAACGATTACACCTGCATTTTGCTCATGGATTACATACGGCGGCACGCTAAGCATTCCCTTCGCATCACGGAAATTGTCAACTAAACGCCATTATGAAAACTTTTACAATGCAGATGATATTGTGACCACCCGAGTTTCCATTGCTTTCCACGCCATCATTATTCTTCAGTTTTCATTTCCAAGCTATATGCTGGTTCAACCCAAACCCGGCCATGCTATGACCACCCCCACTGACTTTTGTTGAGCAGTTTGTTCGTTTATAACACTCCATCACAAATTGAGTTTGAACAGTTGAGACTAGCATCAAAGGATAGTTTCCAATTACTTTGTTCGAAATTTTTATTTTTTTCATTTTCCCTCCCTCCCTTTTCCCCCCCCTCCAAGCGGCTAGATTCTTCCTGAAAATCCAGGCAACACAAAAAATCTGGAAATATCCGATAAAAAAATCAAACCCCTGCTGCAGAAAGCTTAAGACACCAGTTTCCTTATTATCCTGTGAATCTTAAGGACTAGAGGACGGATTTTATTAGCTTTTGGCTAGGGCCTTGGAGATATGAGCAAAAAATGTACTTTCCGTTTTGGGTTGACTCAATATTAAGTTGACAGGAGGGATTTTTTTTTTTTTAATTACCCGCCTGGCTTGAAAAGGCAGAGGGGGATATTGCAGGGTGCGAATGTCCGTATGTGTCTGTATGTCCGTATGTTTGTGATAATGTATGTGTTTCCAGTTTGGGTTATGTTTTGGGGTTTAGAGTTTTTTTCCGTTTTTTTTTTTTTTTTTGTTTTTTTTTTTTTTGTTTGTTTTTTTTTTTTCTTTTTTTTTTTTTTTTTTCGCGGCTCCTTCGAAAAGTTTAAGGTAGTCCGATATTAAAAAAGTGCCGGAGGAGATTTTTTTAGGATATGAAGTTCTCTCTCTCAATTTCACTGGATCGGTTGTAAACCACCTACCGAGAACGTTTCGAATGTTTATTATTGACAAACCAGGTTGCAAATGAAAACCGAAACCTTGTTTTGAACCGTTGCCCTAACTTGCCTGCTATCGTAAATCGTTCCCCATAGAAACCAGCTTTGACTTTCTTGTCGTGCACGACAGAAACTACTACAAAATCATCTTATTATTACATAAGGACCGGCGAATTCCCTCGGCATATTTTTTTTCACTTCGTGTAATCTAATATATTGGTAAGCATTCCAATCTTTAAAAAACCAGGGTTTGAAACAAAAATGGGGGCGTTTTTTTCTCCTCTTTTTTTTTTCTGGAAAAGCTCCCCTCCTCATGTCTCTTTAAATTTTACACGTGACTCTACTACTCCCGATTGAAATATTGGTGTCAAAAACTTTACAGATGGGAGTTTTGGGTTTAGACCATTCTAACTATCACCACACACGGTTGAAAACTTTATAATCTTAAATCGGTCATCCACCTTGAATTGAACTTTTTCTGTTCACAGTCAAATGTCTCAACACCACCTTTTGTAATTTTTTATTATATCTAAGACAGCTGCCAATAACCCAAGGGCCCCACTTTGGTGAAGTTTGATGATCTCCTTTAAGCTTCCGACCTTATGTTGACGTTACTACTAACTCAACTTGTTGAGCTTCCATCATCCATGGTTTTCTCTTTAGACCAGCATATCACCAAGAGTGAGGAGAGGATGCTCAGAAGCATAGGTTCTTTGACTGACTATACCTGTAATGGTATCCTAGATTTAGATCAGACAGAACAAAAAAATAAAAAAAATGTTCGTATAAAACTAAAAGAGCAGCCTATTTCCATAACACTCTGGACCAGGCGGGTTCGGCGGCCAGAAAGCCGAATTTTTTATGTTTGCCCATTTGGTTTTAAAAAAAAAAGAAACCACACAATATCAATAAACCCTTGACACATTTTCACAATGTGTCATATGACATGCACAACTGGAACTCAAAGTGATCCTAAAAAAAGAAGGAAGGAAAAATCACCTACTCATAATCTGCATGTTCCATGGAGAATTAGTCTCTGCTACCAATAAAAAGCCTCCCGTTTGGGCTCTAGACTTACTCTCTCCCCACTTGGATGCTAGTAGAGCAACAACTAGTTGTTTCTCCAATACCATAGGAGAACCACTAAAGAACACAAGCATTGAATCCTTGCTGTCAAGTACTTTTTTCAAGGGCTTGGTGTCCTTCTAGTGGCCCTTCTTACAAACTGGAAAAATCAGATGTTTGCGTGTCTGTAACAAGCATCCTAAGTGGGAGTACGAGAGCCCTAACTGGGGGTAGGGTACTTTTTTATTGATTCCGCCAGATTAATTCTCCATTGAACATGCAGATTATGAGTAGGTTTGATTTTTCCTTCTTAGGTCACTTGAGTTTACAGTGTCAAGGCATATTATTTTCACATTTAAAAATTTACAAACCATTTGGAGTTGCACTTGAAACTTCCTCCACTTTAAGGGGGTTTGTTAACTTAATTATTGTTGTAAGACAATAACAGCTACAATGCACTTAACAAGAGATATACTTCATTATTACAAATGGAAGAAACTTGCAAACAAGAGTCTAATTTACCCCACTTTGGACCCATTAAACCATTCCAGAATAACTTTTCTCATGGAAGGTACAAAAAGAACACCGAGTCATCTTTGTCCAAATGAGTAATAGCAAACAGTGCCTTTCATACACTGTACTCAATCTTTCATGCAGAAGGGATACTGTGAAACTTGTGTGAAGATGGACAATCATATTAGGCAAGTGCAGGTCCATAGCCTAGGCCTTTATTCAGATAAATCTATAAAACCCAAGAAAGGCACACTATGAACCGTTCACAAAAATCAAATTTCATTATATCATCCGTTTCCAACCACCATAGATAATGTAGTGCTTTCCATAAACCTTACTCCTTAAAACTAAATTCACATTGTTTTTGCCCTTTTTTCCCAACAAAATTGCTAACAAGAGCAGCAATTATTCATTGGCTCAGTCAGCATCTTTGTAAGACAACTTGACCTCTTAAAGACCTTGACCCTGACGTTTGACTTTTTGCCACGACACAAATAGATGAGCCATATTCAACATAATACGCACACTCTAATAAAACTGTTAACAACACCTCAGTAACACCTCACAAATTTTAGAACAATTTGCAATGATTGTTACTCCTACTAATTCTGGTAAGTCGTTCTTCAGATTCTGATCGCATTTAGATTGTAAATGTCAAGTATTGGTAACCAATACAGATCGTTGTGTCAGTGACAATGAATGTCATACGTGAATGGCTGCCAATTTGTCAGAAAAATGCAATTAAAACATACTATTTCTATCTGGTCAATCATCGTAGGAAACAAACTTACAGTTAAATCCAGGGATAATTAAATGCTTAAAATACAAAATTAAAAAAAAAAAAAAACCATTTCATTTTTTTTTTTTTTTTTTTTTTTTTTAATCAAATTTAAAAATCTGGGTTTTGTCCCTGCTAAACGGGGGTGGCGAATTCACACCTCCCACCTCGACAATAACTGCTGTGTGATGATTTATATTGACTTAACGACCCTCTTTCTTCTTGCACTGACACGACAATCTGTTTCTTCTCTTCTGGTTATTTGAACTTTCCTCTCTACTGACATCAAGCAATATAAATTGAGAATGATCCTAATACATGACAGTACAAACAATGTATCCCATGGCAGCTATTACACTCACGATCTTGCAACTCACATGACAAGATTATTTTTTTAGGGCCGCTTTCAAAGTATATCAGTCAATTTAGTATGTCGATATAAATCTTATTTAAACCCCTTTTGATGATATCAAGCAAACGCCATCCCGACACTGACACAAAACATCAATTCAACTTCCCCTGCTAGACCCTTTGCTTACCCACCAGCTGCAAGACACAACTTCAATCAGGCCCTCTGCAAAAGACGTGTGGCAGCATCTGCATGTGGAATGGTGAATAACAGGGAGCTTTCCTCCTAGCGCTTGGTGTACCATGAGGCTGAAGGATGCTGTCAAAGGACAATGTCAGGAATCTTCGAAGTTGACTGGCATTACATTCTCTGTACAAAAGACTAAGTTAACTAGAACATGATATCTATTGATGCTGGAAGTGAGGCACGAGGCACCAGGTCCTAAGTAGATTGATATGGGACAGAGGTAAGTTTAGGATTGGGATCCTGTTATTTTTTAAGTAACCTATGGCATTACAATCATCTTCTCTTTCCTTCAGGCGACTCAAATAAAAGGCTGACTCAGAATTTTCAAAATAATAATTTACCTTTTTGATTTCTGCCAAATATAGTCACTATTAAAACCACTGTTGGATTATCTGATCTTTCTTGGACTTTCAATAGTCATTTCAAATCGAATGGGAATGCATTGAATGTGAAAAGTAGCTAGTAGTATAGTAGTAAGAAGTAAAAAACTCCAAAGTTTTAAAAAAAAAATCTGGTTTTGGTACCCGTAAAACGGGGGTGTCTGGTTCACCTCACAGGCGTAGCAATCAATCCTACTCCTCCCCCCCACTCCTCCTTCCACTTCAATCACCCAATTCACTGTCATCCCCCTCCATCCATCAAACCCAACCCTCCTAATCTCATTCTCCATCCTTCCACATGCTTCTTTTCTATTCCTTTTCTTCTTTCTTTCTTTCTTTCTTTCTCTTCTTTGCTTCTCCATGTCTTCAAATTGGTCGTGTTAGTCCCCTCCTCCTCAAACCGCTCACCAAGAACTCAAAAGCCCTTCTCTCACACAACTCTTATACACCATTCCTTTCATTTTCAAAGGATATCTTTTCCCTTGTAACAACTTTCCACATTTCCTAAACTTCACCCACCCATACCTCACTCTACACCTGCCTAGCATCCGACACCTCCACTAACTCTGTCCCCTAGGTACATGAACACCTTCACCGATTCCACCTCATCACACAACTTTTCCACCTCTTCCACTATCCCTCTAGCTCTTTTCTCACATCTTCCACACACAAAATCTCTTGGCAAACTTGGGGTCACTCTCTTCATCTTTGTGCATCTCCCATGGATCCATTTCCCACATTTCTCACACCACACTGAATTTGCTTTTACTCTCTTCCCACACACACCACATGAGTCTACCTTACTCACTATCACCTCCCCCTCCACATCGCTCACCAACACTTTTGTCTTCCCAAGGTTTACCTTCAGACCCTTTCTCTCAAAAGCCATCTTCCATTTCCAAAACTTCTCCCTAAATCCCTACATTGTCTCGCTCATTATAACCAAGTCATCAGCATACACAACATCTCACTCATCAACCTTCCCTTTGCACTCTCCATAACCCACATGAATCACAATTGCAAATATCAATGGCACAAAAGTTACAGGAACCTGATGATTGATTGATTTACACCCAATTTTACCTTATTTAAAGTGAAGGAGATGATTTTTTAGGATAAATTTCTCTCAAATTGCAATAAATCGGTTGTATACACCTATCTACAGGAGATGTAACTTTTGAAATTTCTGGATTTTCGGAAATTTCTTAAAATTTAAAAAAAAAATCGGAACAGTAAAAAAAAAAAAAAAAAAAAAAAAAAAAAATTTTTTTTTTTTCAATTTCTGAGATCAAAGCTGTTCATGAAAAGGGTATAACTGCATCAAAAACACAAGTTTTAAGTACCAATTATTTTGTAGAAAGGAGTCTTTTACCCAAAAATCTGTAGAAAAATGTTCCCGGAGAGGCTTCACCAGATGCTACGCTAAAATTTGGCCTTCACTTCAGTTCCAATTTTTTTGTACTTTAGGACATGGGATGCCCCTCTCTGTTACATCTCTTATCTATGCATTTGGCAGGCTTTTTGAAAACAAGCAAATATATAAAGAAAACCCAAACTTGTTTTGACCTTGCGCGCTATAGATCGTCCCCAAGAAAACCACGCTTTGAATTTCTGTCGTGCACCTGACAGAAAAAATTACTACATCATCTTATTGCATAAATACGGCGATTCAGCTTATCACTTCAGGTGTGGTCTAATCCATTGGTAAATATTCCCAAATGAGTAAAAAACCCGGGGTTCATAACAAAAAAAAATTGGGGAATTCTTTCTTGAAATCTCCTCACGTCTCTTTAAACTCCTGTGAAAAACTCAATAGACCCCATCCAACTCTGTCTTTGTTCCTCCATACAAACTCTCACCGACTCTAACCATGCTTCTGCCTATAAACCTCTCTATTTTTTGCCACTCTAATCACTTTCCTCCGGATACTCTGTCATATGGCTCTCAAGTCATAAAACATATGTTTCTTCCTTTATGTTGTAAACTATCCTAAGCCTACCTCTGTCCCAGTTGTTTGTTGATGAGACTAATGACAACTGATTGTACAAAATTCTAAAAATAAAATTGGTTACTATTTGGGATTTATGCAATATAAGCACTTTAGAGTACTTTCACCTGTTATTTTTTTTTTACTCCTAATTATTGCATTCCAACATATCTTTATGGAAATGGCCACTAGGGCGTGAAAAGATTATGTTTGCCTCTTTTGTAAATTACAACAATAACCAAATTAATATAAGTCTTTCAAATGGCAGTCAGTAGTAGTAATTTTGGATTTGTGCCAAATTAGGCATCTTTCAACAATTTAAAAATATCTATTTGCACACACAACATCCAAAATGGGGGTAAAAAAGATTTTATTTACAAAGCCTAAAAACAACAATTGTTTCGAGATTTTAAAAATCTCTTCTCAAGGGGAAACAACAACAACATAAAATTACATAGAGTGAGCTGAGATAAGATCCCATTCTTAACCCAGCACAGCTTGTATAGCAATATAATCCACTCAATCTACAGTTGGACCTAGACATAATGAATAAAGGAAGGTTCTTGCTGTAACTGCTGTACAAACCCTCCCAAAACAACATATCCAAAAAATTAGAAAAAAAGGAAGCATGGCAAGACATGATAAAGTGATAAAACCTATATGCCATTTTTGCCTAATTATTGGTTATTATTCAAATAGATTAACTCTTGTATCATTAAACTGTTTATGGTTATCTTGAAAAATGTGTTGCAATTGATCATTAAAAGTGGAAGTGAGATGATATTTTTCAAGATGGCTGCCGTTTTTACGCCAGAATTTGAAATCCCGCCAAATTGATTATGGGACCAGGTGCTTGGTGTTGTTCAGTGTCTTCAGGCAGTTTTGAAATTCTCGTAGTTGAAAGGTCCAGTCTGGGTGGTAAGGGTGTCTGCTATCTGTGATTGAAAGGAAAAGGTTCACAAGGTGGTGTTATTCTGAACCGTTTTGCCAAGTAGAGAGCTAAAGTGTTGAAACTCTGTGTTAAGGCACTCCTCAGCCGTTTCACCTTGATTCTTATAGGTGGGGTAGCTTCTTTTCAGTATCTACGCAATGGCCTCCCGAGCAGCAGTATGGTTGTTTTCAAGATGCAGGGCGCCAAGTGCTTCAGCCCTGGATTAACATGTTCTCAGCACATGGGAAGCATCATCAAAATGAGCCTTAGCAGCAATCACGTTGTGCTTAAAACTTTCTAATGGATTGAGTATGGTGTTTCGTTAGTTCTTCTCTAGCTTTGTTGACTTTGCATTTGAGGCAAGGCAGTAGTCGTCTTCTTTCTCCTAGGTAGCATCTCCAGTGCATTATGTCTTGTTGGCTGTTGTGAGGCTATCATATAATGTGATGGCATTTTTTGTCTTCAAGTTTTCAACAAGAGTGTTGAACTGTTATGTGCTGCTACAATATAATGCTCACAAAGCTTTGGTAGTTCTCACTATACCTCCCTACAGTCGATTGTTTTCATGAGATCTCTGGGGAAGACTTATCTGGCCCCTACAAGAACCACTTATATGATCATACTTAACCACTTCAAACGATTGGTAGCTATGTTATCCAACTCTTTCTCATCAGAATCCAGTCCAGATGGACAAGTTCTCCATTTGGGTGAAGGTGTATCAACAGTCTACTTGCTGATTTTGGATCTTGTTTTAGGCAGAGGTTTACAGGCTGACGGCACATACCCATACTTCAGATAGGGAGTGCCCCCCCGATCATCTTCTGTTATCTTTATCTTGGAATATGGTTCTGGTGGTATGCGCAAACACCTCCATGCTGGTGGTTATCACGCGCAGATCGGAGAGTCGGGTGGCTTAAATTTTGAGTGGGCATTTTGCAAAGTTTTAGTAAGTCCAATTTCACGATACCCTCTTTGAAAGCTTTGATGTCTGGTTGCAGTACGTATGTAAGGTGGGAGCATATTCCATTCCCTACAAGTTATTGGGTACAGGAATACTTGTAACACAGTTTATGGAAGTTGGTGGTTGAATAATGTGTGGTAAGAATTCTACCCTGTAGAATGTTGGTTGGTACCCAGGTTGAAAGTTAGTTTTGATGGTGTAATCTTGTGAAATTCTTATAAATTGCTATCAGACGGAGTCAATTCTACGGAGATTCTAGTGGTCCACCAAATATTGACAGCATGTTGTTAACACTAGACTGGCGACTATAATCCTTGTAGATGAACCCGAGCGGCTCGGACGTTAAACTTATCAAGTGTAGTTTTTGCTGTTTTCATTGTTAGGGATCCCAAACAAGCTCCACACGATTCAGTTTGGGTCTAACCGTGTTGTATGCACTCTCTTTAACAGAGTGAACATGCTACAAATTTCTTTTAAGGAGCCCAAGAGTTCTATTTGCTTTGTTGGCATTTGGTTGATATGTTTAGCCCAATTTAGGTCTTTGCTCAGTTCCACGCCAAGGTAAGGATGATGATTGGCTGCAGTTAATGTGTGACTACCCATGGTATATGTGCTAATGGGTTTTAACTTATGAGTAACTGCATTGTGTGGCACTTTGTTGCGTGAAGGACATTGCCAAGTTCTTTCCCATTCACAGAGCGCCTCAATATCTTCTGCGAGCTTCCAAATCTTTACATCTTGTTATTGCTTTAAAAGAATTGCGTCGTCCGCAAAGCGGCGCACACTGGATGAGACTACATTTCATGTCGTGATATATATAGGCAAAAGTTAAAGGTCCCAGCCCGGTGCCTTGGGGACGGCCCGAGGTCACTGGTGTTTCCGTACATGTTTCCCTTCAAGCAGAACTCTTTGGTGCCTAATGTTAAAAAGTTATCAATCCATTTCAGACTGCTGTTTTATTCCGGACATGATGAGTTTATGAAAGCAGGCGGCTATGGGGGACCGTATCACATGCTTTTACTATAAGTCCAATATCACCATATCGGTTTGATATTATATCGATCAAGAGTTTTGGAGAGATTGTCAATCAGCTCCAGCTAACTGAGTTTCGCATGAGCGTTTTGTCTGAATCCATGTTGATAATCTGTTAATCATTATGAAGTCGAAGTGGTCCATGATATGACGATGAATAATATGTTCGAGAAGCTTGCACGGAATTGAAGTGAGTGATACTGGACGATAATTAGCAGGAACAGTTCTATCCCCTTTTTTGTAAATAGGGACGACATTTGCGTTTAACCAATCATCGGGGAGTTTCCCAGTGTCCACCGATTTCTGAAATATCTTGGTAAATACTGGAGCTATGCTTGAAGAGCAACTTTTTAAAACCCTCGCTGGCATTTGGTCAGGTCCTGATGCCTTCTTTGGCTGCAGCTTGTCCAGTAATTTTTGCACACCTTGGGTTGTAATTTTAAGAGCAGTAATATCTGGGAACGATGGTGACTGAAGAGATGGAAATTCCTCAAAGTTCTCATTAGTGAAAACCGAGCAGAATTGTTGATTTAACGATTCGGCTTTATCAGCAGCTAGGGATACTATTCGTCCTCCTGCAGTTAAAGTTGATATGCCAAACACTTCCTGACTCATTGATTTGATGTAATTCCAAAATGGTTTTGGATTGTCTGACTTCAAACTTTCTCCGATAACATCGTTGATATATTGATGGTGAGCTTTTTTAATATGTCTATCAGTTAAACGGCGAAATTTCTTGAAATTTGACCATGCATCAGCAGATCTAGATTTTCTGGCTCTGTTGGACAGTCTTTGCTTCTTTCTAATTGCCCTCCTGATAGTTGAATTCACCCAAGGTAAATTTAATCTGGAAGAACTCATTTTGGAAGGGATAATCTGATTCATGGCAGTGTCAAAAGTTTGCTTAAATTCAGTCCACAAAGTGTTGATGTCCGTTGCCGCCACAAAGTCCTCAGTTAATTTATCATTGAAAACTGTTATTAGTTCATCAATGCCAGAAAAATCGGCCCTATTATAAAGGAAGATTTTCCTATGAGGAGGTCTTGATGCCTTGGCTGATATTTTTGCTTGAACAACGACTACATCATGGTCACTGATGCCCGCAATAACATCGTACTTTTCAACTAGTGAGGGATGGCTGACAAAACACAGGTCCAAGATGTTTTGTTCCCTAGTTGGCTTGTCAACAATTTGTGTTAAGTTGAAATCATTTACTAAATCCAACATCGTTTTACTACATGCAGGATACCTGCCCCCTAAGTGGAATGTATTTGTAGACCAGTCAACATCTGGGAGATTAAAATCCCCTAATAACCACACAGAGGCAGATTGGGGAATTTTGGATAGTGATTCACCAAGCTGTTTCAGGTACTCCGTATCCGTAGTTTGAGGACGGTAGAATGCACCAACATACATGGGTTTCAGTCCTTTAACATGGATACTAATCCAGATCACCTCGCAGTTTGTATCAAGGTCTTTTTCCTCCGAGACTATGAATGAATTTTTAGCTGCTATAAATAAACCCCCGTGGGAATCCATACCAGTACGGTCCTTCTAAAAATGTTGCAGGTTTCTGGAAAAATTTCCCCAGATGATCATTAATATTCATCCAGGATTCAGTCCAATAAACCAAATCAGGTTTAGGCATCTAAGAGAACCTGTAAGTTTGCTTTACGCTTTTGACACTTAACGTTGAGAATTTCAGAGTAGCAGTGCTTGTTTTTTGTGTCCAGAGTTCACTTTACTGGGACTTTTTGGCCCTGGAATTGTTGATACCACTTTTGGTAGCTCTATTTTTACCACGTCTATGATTGGTAACGGGGTAGATGTCCTAGGGCTTGGGAATCAGGAATTAATGACATCATCGGTGGATCTCAGATGAACGTGAGTTGTACTCATTTCGTAGCTATTAGATCAGGTTAATGCTTGGTTGACTAAAAAAGGAAGAGTCAAATTTGGTAGTCCACAGGTACAACACACCCATGAGTATGACGGATGATCAGTAAGAACATGTAAATTGATCATCATGCAGATACAATTTCTATGAAACCAAGATTGACATTTCTTGCACTCGATTGCTTGTTGTCCGTATTTGGCTGCTCTTTTGCACACTACGCATGGGTACTTTGGCTGGTAGGGACCCGGGTTTAGAGCCACATCACCCGCAAGTACAATAACAAGAAACGCATGAGACTTAGGCTTTGACAAAGCAATGTTTATCTTGGTCAAATTGTTTCCCCTTGAGGTCCTTGAAGAAATAGTAGATTGGAACAAACTCACCCGGTCTTCAATGGTGTTATTAGCGACAAGTAACGGTGCAGACCAATGCTTCCAGAATAATAAATCCGGGATATCTGGTAGTGGGTTATGAAAGCTTCTGTGCAGAATTATGAAGACTATATAGTACCACCCTTATTGCGTAACAAAGTTCAAACTGCGACGTAGTAGTTTACGCAACGTTAAAAAATATCAAAAATTACACACAACGATTGCTGACAAATTAAATCACTATAAAATTAATATCCACTGCGAAATTAAGCTGTAAATATTGCACTAAAGTTCACGAAAACACATCCAAATTATTGCACAATGCGTAGATTAAAATGGCCGCCAGCGGAATCCAAACCGCGGGAAAATTTAAAGTCCCAAAATTCAGCGAAAAATTTGATAAATATCCAAAATATGCTATCAAGCTGGTGCCACGAATGATAAAAAACAGTCAAATTGCTTAAATAATATCAAAATCCGAGTTAAAAAGTTTTAAAACAGGAAAAATCCTGGTTGAGTTGCAGAGCTCAAAATTGCCACGTCCGATCCCTCCGACTGCGACTTGTTTTAAGCAGAGGCCCCGGGCTGAGGCACATACCCATCACTTCGGATAGGGAGTGCCCCCCCCACACTAGCTACATCTTTTGTTATCTAATTGAATTAATACTATCTAATAATAATTTGCTATTAAAATAACAATCTCCCCATCGGGATTGTAGTCTGACAAATCATTTAAAATGCAAAATTATTTTTGGCGGGAAAACTGCGGCCATCTTGAATAATGACCATCATTTTCCACTTTTAATATATCAATTGCAAGTGCTACACATTTTGCAGGGAGAGTATGCAAAACATGTTCAAATACTAACAGAAATTTGAAATTTTCCCGCAACATGCATTTATGATCTATACACATTTGTTGAAATATGGGCAAATACGTCCATGTAGTATAAATGCAAATTAGCATGTCTTGCCAGGCTTCCCGTTTTCTACCTTTTTGATATGTCGTTTGGGAGAGCTTAATTACTACTATAGTTACAGCAAAAAAACCTTCTGTAGCAATTTTGTCCAGGTGTACCTAGTATTGTTCATAGATTGAGTGGACTAATAATGGAACAAGTGGCCAATGTTCAAATCTGACATAGAGACCTTGGCCAATGACAAAATCGAGCTTGCGCTTTGGCATATTGCAAAATAAATTGCGAAGTTCAGCTGATTTTGCCAGAGCTGCATTGGGTTGATTATCCACGTAATATCACACGTTGCGATCACGTCCTCGGCCTTGATCATGGGGAGCATGTAACTAGTCCAAATGTCCAAGTAGTAGTGTACTTTGAAGCTTCTCCCTCTTTAATTAAAGGTCCATGGCCCGATCACTAATAGCCTCGTCCCCAGGGACCTAAGATTCTAACATTTTGGTATTAGAAGCTACTATTTTTCTCATTTACCCTGTGAAATCTTAGGGCTAAAGGATGTTTGGTTTGGATGTTATGAGCGAAAATGTGCCCCTTTTTGGTCAACCAATATTGATTTTACACAGTACTCTAAGGGGATTGCAAAATCACGTTTTTAGCTCTCACGTCAAAACGGGTTGAAATATCGGCGCGAAACTTTACAGATGGGTTTTTAGGGTGAAGGCCATTCTATCAAGATGAAAAACTTATAGACTTAAATTGGGCCATCCCCCTTTAACATACTTTTAGAATAAGTTTCATGGCCTTATGATACATGCATGACCTCTCAGATCAGTGGAAAATTAACAGAACAGGTGCAGTGAATTGGTTATTGCGACCAGGTTGTCCCAGTCCTTAAAAAAAATTTCTGAAATTCCGAACAATCTAAGCATCTCCGGTGGGCACAGGACAGCGCTTCTGCACATTGAACAAAAATTGAGACAGCTCGCTTAAAGGGGGATGACACGATTTAAGTATATCAAGTTTTCATCTTGAAAACTGGAAAGTTGCGCACCAGTATTTTAATCCATTTTTTGATCCGCTCCAAAAATTCTGGAGAGATTTGTTCATGATGCATTTTATACTTTTTTGCAACATCACAATATTATTTCAGATTACATTTTGAAAGCCATGGACAGTAAATAGGCCACTGGTATTATTTTTCTTGATCTTCGCAAAGCTTTTGATTCTGTTAATCGCTAATACTAAAACTCCAAGACATTGGTCTGCATAACAATGAGTTGAAATGGTTTATTTCATATTTAAATGGGTGAAAACAAAACAACTTTGTTGAATGGTGTGACATCTGATAAGAAATTCATCACCATTGGTGTCCCACAGAGTTTGATCCTTGGCCCATTGCTCTTTTGTATTTTTGTTAATAATGATTTGCCATCCATTCTATCATGCAAAACTACTATTTATGATGATGATACGGGCTCTCATGTATGCTTGCGATTATGAGATAGAAATGGTAAATTCATATAAATATCTTGGTGTTTGGTTCGATCCACAATTGAAATGGAATACCCATATTATTAAAAGGGATTAGCAGTGATTTGCTAATCCGAAACATCGAAAAAAATCATCAAAATTCTTATTTTTGTATTTTTGTTACTGGCATGGATATGCAAACATAACCTGCAAGTGGTTGGCTTGAAATCCGTGCATTAAAGACAAGGCAGTACTTTTTGTCCGATTCTGTAATTTCTATACGTGCATATCAAAAATCCGACTTGAGATCAAAAAAGCCTTTCTCGGTGAATATCCCAGATTTTAAGCGTGATATTATGCACCATGATCAATACAGTTTGACCTCAAACACAAACATTATTGATCTTTGTTTATTCTGTGCTAGTGTAAACCACAATCACATGGTTTATTGTAGATTTTGAGACGTCATCGCTGCATATCTATTTGCGGGAGATGGTATGACAGCTTTCCTCAAATACTTCATTTTTTCACTATTTAGTGGTTTGTTTCTACGTTAAAGCAGTTATATGGAATTGTACACACTTATCCTTGATTTATAAGTTAAAACAAATACATTTCCACATTTTTCGATTCTCTCGCAATATCGCTGCTAATCCCTTTAATATTTCTAAAAAGATATCTCAACGCATTGGGCTAATTTCTAGGTTAAGGAAAATTGTTCGTTTCAACATAACTAAATTACTAGCTACAAGTCTGGCTATACCATATTCGATTATTGTAATCTGGTGTGGTACAACTGTTTTCAGTGTTGATAAAACTAAGCTCCAGGTTCTATTTAACAAACTTGCTTGTGTGGTATTGAATGAAGGTCCAAGAGCACATGTGTTTGATGTTTCACAATTTGGGATGGAAGACCCTTGATTAAGAACTAATGTTGATGCCACATATATGGTCTGTAAGTGTTTAAAAGGTGAGATCCATGCTATTTAACCGAACAGAGGACCACCCATTTAAGTTTCACAGTACACCAACTCCTCCGACACGTCTGGATGACCTCACAGAGAATTGTATGTGAAGTGAACTCCTCAAGCAAAACCAAACAGATGATTTGGCAGGCAGTTGTACAGATGGTAACCAGAACATCAGCGTCACGTAGTCTGGTGATGCAGTCTTAAAGTTGATGCAGAATTGTTCAGAGGTCAGCAATGCTCGCGCCGCAATATCTGCATAAAAGGGGCGGAGACTATGGGTAGCCTCATGCGCGATTAACCAATGGGGAGGCCAACCTACTCAAACAAGCTAATCGGCATTCACTTCCGTGTTGACGCATGTCACGCTCGGCGCACGGTAAATAACTCTGAACAATTCTGGCAGAGAATCCTGATAGAGATTGCTTATATAGAGATATTCCTGATAGAGCCCTCAGGGCTATTCCATGTTGACATTTAAGATGTACACCAAAGCAAGTCATGGACTTTTTTTTCTTTTAAGGTGTGGTGATAGATCTCGGAAAAAAAAGAAAAACCCAAAATTTTGAGGGCATACCTTATTTCGTTTTCCTGCATAAGGGTTTGGAAATTTAGGGGGGGTTCATCATAAAAAATGTTGTACAATGCAATAGATGGTTTTGAGAGGGCCATAAATTTGTAATGAAACCCTCAAAACTTTGCAAATCACTATCTGGGGTATTTTTGGTGTAGAATTCGAATCTGACATCAAAAACTGTATAGCTCCTAAATGCGCAACATCTTTCATCTGGGACCAAGTTTTTTTTTTTTTTGGGGGGGGGGTCAGAACCTAAAGTAACAATAATTTTGTTGTCTATTTTTGGTCAATCCGAGTCACACAGAAGGACTTTCTACCAGTACAATAATGACACATTAAGTCCTAAGTGAGGTAACTGAGCAGACAGCCTACTGAAATCATAATTTGTATTGACATAATACATTGAACCCCGAAATAGCAATGTTGGTATCCACACCCCCCTACTTCACATTCGTCACATTGTTGAAGCACATCTTTAAACAACATTTGTAGAAAGGTCAGCTGGTGTCTTGCAATCTTTTAACAAATTTGGCTCCCACTAAGTCATTCTGTCCATCACTCTCAAATAGGAGCAAATGCCCCCGTTGTGTGTGTGTGTGTGCTATTTTTTTTATTTTTTTTAACTTTCCTTTTAAAAGTGCGTTTTAAACAAAAAAACAAAATTCATATTTCTCAACAGTCCTGCAGTAGGCCATATGAACCGTGCCAATGAGTCTTCACATTTTGTGCAGACTCTTAAACAAGGATATTGAGGAGGTTGAGGTGTCGGTATAGTGTGGCAGATGAAAAGGTTTTAGTATGTGATGGTAAATAAAAGGGTTATGTTTGGTTTCATTGTTTGTTAGTCTGTACCAAAATGTTTGATGGTTTCTAGGCAAACATTGAACTGCTGATTCAAATCCAATGATTGCAAACCTCTCTGCATCCTTGAGCATTGAGGTAAGGGGTAAAATTATCAGGGGAAAATTGTGAACACTTTCATAGGGCTTAAAACATGTAACCCGTGACCTAGCAGACATTGGTAAACACCCCTCAAGTACAAAAAGGTTTGAGTGATTAAATCCTGTTGACAGAATGACAAGGCACCCCGAAAGGTGATTATTAAGGCCGCAAAGGTACCTTAAGGAGAGGGGTCAAGACCAAGTTTATACAGGGGTCAAATTTTTAAAATTGATCCAATCATGTTGAAAAGTATACTATATTATTTGTCTCACAACACAGGATTCGGAAAGGTATAGTTTTGACGATCTACAATGTAATGTTTAAGAGTTATAGGCTAAAAACAGCAACAATCAATAAAAGGGTCAATTTCAGTGTACAGGGGTAAATTTTAAAGTTGCTCGATTTAGATAACATGCCATTATTGAGTAGTTCATGGGATTAAAGATAAGGAATAGTTTTGACTGTCTAAAGTACTTATTAACTATGTAGGGGGAACAAAAGGTCAACATCCTTGATTCAATGGGGCTTGACCTTGTTCCCCCCACTTTCTTAAGGAAGCATTTGAGACCTCAAACACATTCATATTTTGATCCTGAGTCCACCAATAATTGCCCCATTTTTATCCAAATTGGAGCAACTTAAAAATTTGACCCCTGTACAATTGAAATTGACCCTGTCTTGATTTTTGCATCTTTAGTCATAACTCTTAAACTTTACATTGTAGATAGTACCAAACTATACTTTCCTGAATCCTTGTGGTTAAACAAATAACATGTAACTTTTCAGCACGATTGGATCATTAAAATGACACCTGTACAAACTTTGTCTTTGGCCCACATGTCCCCCCTAGGGCACATTGTGGCACTTAAGAATTAGTTTCAGGGGTCCTTGTCAGTTCTATCTACATATTTAATCACTTAAACCTTTTGTACTTGAGATGGTTACAAAGTCTGCTAGCTCCGGGGCATAATGTGTAAGCCATGTTCTAAGGATTAAAAACATACTGCTAAGTTGAAACTTTCAAACCCCTGGCTTTTTAAGTATATGAAATTGAGGGTTTGGGTAGCAAATGTTGACTATGCCCAGAAAGTTTTATGGACCATACAACCATTTGAAGTTATTGAAATTGATGATCCCACATGATCTTGAAATGACTAAAATTTCCACCACTGACTTTTGACCACAAGTAAATTGTCCAAGCTGGCAAACTAAACCTATTTAATTCATAGGACCAGAGTAATTGTCTATACACGTTTAACTCCGTTAAAACATTTACAAATTTTACTCCTGTTAAAAATTACCACCTTTCCTATATCAAAATGCTCAAGAATGACAGTCACATTATCAAAATTTGGAATGAGCAGGTCAGTATTGCCTACAAACAAAACATTTGTGCAGACCAAAAAATGATACCAAAAACACAACTCCTTTTACCATCACACACCAAAACCTTTCCATCTGCCACACCATATCAAAACCTCAACATCCCTATGAAATCAAGCATACTTATTTAAAGGTGCATGCTCCGAATCGATCGTCTTTGGGACCCCGATTTACCCAGAAGTAGTATTGATTTTGATATCAGGTGAAAGGCCGTATTTTTCTCATTGTTGTCCTGAAATTTGAGCCCTCAAATCCATTTCATTCCCAAGATATAAACAAAAAACCTCAGTTTTAATGGTTAACCATCAATATATTAGGCCAACATAATTAAATTGTTTCTGTCAAAGCTCAACACAAGGTGAAAAAGTAAATGCGAAATGCATTTTTTTTTACCTCAATTTTTTTTATTCCTCAGGAACAAGATTTGTGACTGTAAAACCAGGGTAAACCACTATCTGTTGTAGAGAATGTTAAAGATTGCCATTCCTAGCCATGTTTTGTTTACAGGATGTCTTAGATGGTATGGTAGGTGCTATGTTATACCATACATTGTATTGTTAATAGGAATGTGATGGAGAAACAACATCTAACAATGTGTGTTTCCCCTTTTTTCCTTTTCCCAATCTTATGTAGTGCAAATCATTTCAAACACGCATTGCAATGGAAAACATTGATTTTGACCAGACAGGATTTCGACAGTAATATCCTTCAATGTATTGGTCCGCTTTGTTTTGTGTAAAAACCACCCATTTTCCTTGGTTCCCGCTGATATTTTTATTTTTAAGATCACTGTTGAAACGTCCTGCCAATCACCCTGCGCTGCCATATTGATGCATATACTTATTCCTTCGTCATCTACCGGGTTCGTACTGATCTTTGCTGTACGAGCAATTAATGCACAACGTACGAAGGAGTGGATTGAGAGCCTTAGTCTATTGCAAACCGGAAATCGACATGCAAAGCCGTGGTGTTTAAAGCAATATTAGCACATTTTTTGAAGAGCGCCCCCAATTTTCAAAAGTTGATATTTTGGCACAGTTACGTTGGTAATTGTCTAGGAAACTATACCTGCAAACGAGAATGCTAAGAAATGCGTATTTATCATAAGCGATTTCGTAATTAGAATTGGGATCCCAGATTGGACTTAACGGCAGAGCTGGAAATGCTACGTTTATGTCCGTCCATGATGAAATAGTGCCACCTCGAGAAGATAACCTCTAACTTGACTCTCCTGAACCAATAAAACAACCAATGGATGAGCGTAGACACGTAAATGGCGCTATTTCCCAGCTATTTCACATTGGAAGGCCGTTTCCAGCAGCCGTTGAATTATTATCGGGGATCCCCGATAATAATACAAAATTCCTTCGTTTGTGACACACAGACATTTTTGAGCTTAACCATTCACAGGCATAGTTTACTAGCCAGTTACCAATGCAACCGTGTAAAAATCTCATTTTTTTTGAAAAATTGGGGGCGCTCTTAAAAAAATGTGCTAATATTGCTTTGTTTAATATGTAAATTAGTCATACGTCATCATGAACATTCGTATTGAACGTAAAAAATGAAATACAGAA
>JAMKCH010041015.1:0-14223 GCA_023653785.1 Ophioderma brevispina | reverse complement strand
TCTAATTTATACTTGAATTTTAGGAACGTCGCGAAGGAATTACTTCTGTCCAATAAGTGTGCTATGTGTTTTGGAACGACCGACTTTCTAATGCTTGTAGATAATTCTTCTTATAGCTCTTGAATTAGCGTGTCCCCAAAGTCGCTGGTTTGAACTCTGGGATGTGATATATTAACCAGGAATTCTGAACAAGATTTTTATCAACAAGCAACGCAAACAATCAAAACAAAAAACAAACAAACAAAAATCCAAAAAAAAATAAATATTTAATTATAAAAAATTCAAATTAATAAATAAACATCAAAACCTAACAAAAATCAGAGCCAAAATAAAATACGAATAAAACAACAAAAAATCTGAAACAAGGAAAGAAAATCAAAATGTTTATAAATTTCAATTAAAAGAATAAAAAAAATAGCAAAAAGAAAAAAAAAAATGGTTTTTAAACGCCGAAACAAAATAAACAATTCAGCAAAAATCTTACTGCGGTTCAAAGGCCCAAAGGCTATGTTAGGGGAAAAAACAACAATATCCCAGACCGATGGCAACCAATGGCTCTTCCAATATAGCAAATCACTCAAACAATCAAATAAATTTACACACCAAATATCCTCGTCTTTATTCATACATTCAATTCAGAATAGCTCTTAATTACAGTGGAGTTGATTCTTCAGCTCCAACGGTTTTAGAAGTTAAGAAAATACCTTAAACATATCGTCGCTGGGCGGGGAAAAAAAAACCTCATATGGATTTTGACCTTTAAAAGCAAAAACCTTCAATGCAGTTAAAAAAACGCTAACATGACAAAACCTCATAGGTAACATTTCGTGAGACACCAAACAATGAAAATTTGCTGTAATGCCATGACCTAGAAAGGTTTTCCTTTATAAATATATTTATTTTAAAATTATTCTGACATAAAGTGCAATATGATTTATTATCAGATTTGGCATGAAAGTCAAGCTAGAACCGATGTGACCAAAATGCCCATATGAGGTTTTAGCACTGGGGGCCACTTTTTAATATGAGGTTTTGCAGTTGACCTCTGGAGTTACATATTAGGTTGTCCGCCCAGCGACGATATAAAAATCGATTTGTTGTTGCAGATCTTACTCCTTACGTCTACCAATCAAGATGTCTGAAATTGGGATATCTTGGCTGACACCGCCCAAATAATTCTACATTGGACACGCCATCATTTCTTTTTTGTTGTGAAATTATTGCGTTAGTTCCAACCACCGTTCGCGCTCAGGCGAAGAGTTCCACTTTACCGTCTGTAAACCATTAAAAGGTTGTCTGGAATCAAGAAAGAATTCCTTTTGGTGTGTGTGCGGGCGCGAGTGGTGTGAGTATGGTGTGGTGTGCGAGCGCTACTAAAAAGTGGACTTTACTTTTTGGAGTGAATTTCATTATTCTGACAATTCATGGATGGTTATTATAATTTAACACCCCAAACCCCACCATTGGGTTCGGGGGATCGGCCCATGCATAGCCAGTATACCGAGGGAAAATATTGTGCCCATTTCCCCGATACAAAAAACCATTGTGTTTTATTACACGTCACCGTGACTCTGTGGTCGAGGTAGGAGGGGGTAGGACGAGGTGTTGAAATAGCATGATTATTTGTTTTAGAAACGTTAATGAGGGGGGGGGTAAATTATAGAATAGTGTTGTCTTAACTACTGATAACGTTATCTTCAGATTTGCTCCATGGAGTTATTATCGACAAAGGCTTTTTTAAAGCGGCACTGGCACGTTTTCAGAAAAATGAAATTTTCTTCAATTTGCTCGCACATGATAGTCTAGGCCATTGGAAGAATAAGATATATTTACACATAAAAATAACCTACCCAAAGCAGATAGGGACATTAAGAAGAGGCTAAAGACATCCAGTAATCTGTAGGATTAATTTTTACATGCAATGTCATAGACTCCTACTCATTGATATTAAACCACAAAGGTCACGATCCGGTTAACAAGGGCATTTGCGTGAAAATCAACTCTGAAGTGTGTTTTCTTGTCTTACACGCCATTTCCCCGTCGTTCTGCTGAGTTTAATGTCGCTGGCGACATAATTATAAAATAGTTCGGTTTACCATAAGCACACTGATTTGGGTAATAATTTCAGAGAGGGATTAAGTATATAAAGCTTAATACCATGCAAAAATATCATTTTGAAAAATCAAAGGGCAACTATTTTCAAATGTGCCAGTGTTCTCTTTAAAGCAAAAAACAGGTCCATTTTGAAATTGCGCTCAAGCTGTGAATGAACTGAACATAAGTCATCCACCAACCAAAAAACAAACCAACCAACTAACCACAAACAAAACAAATCAAAAGACAAACCAACCCAAACAAACACATCCAAACACCAACCAACAACTCAATCCATACACAATATCATCCAATACCACAGATATCTGGAAAGAGATGACAGAAGATGACAACGAAGATCATAGAATGGACAGAGCATATTCAAGAAATTTATAAATACAGAGCCAATACGTGGGTTCAGGTTTAATGCAGAGCCCTGGTAATGAACTGCCCAATAAACACCATTTTTCCTTAGCTTAGAGTGTTAGAAACAACAGAAAACATGAAAGGTGAGGAAAGACAGCCTGGTTTCGACTACTGTTGTAACATCACACTTAGTGAAATGAGTGGTGATGCAATCATATTATTTATCAATTCCAAGCTTCATTACCTAATATGGAACTGCTTTAAAAGTAGAACATGTTGACTGCGACTCTCTGCTATCGAGATTACAAGTGTTATAATACCCCCATTTTGTGATTAAGATTATTATTTCAGTTCACTATTTTACTTGAGAAAATATTTCTCACGGGGGGAAATACTTTGTTTATCATGGAGGAGTAAAATGGAATTTCCCTACACTGTTAAAAATAATTGTAAAAACACGGTATTTTAACTGGCAACTGGGACTCACAACACAGTTATTTGCACATTGTGAGTCCCGGTTGCCAGTTAAAATACCGTTTTTTACGGTCATTTTTAACAGTGTAGTGCTATATTGAGATGGTGCCAGGTGTTGTTTAAGCTTTAGAGCTCATTCTAGATGAGCTACGTACTATAAATAGCTTGATATTTTCCAAATTATTGTGCAAGATTGCAAAATAGGTAGTTTCCCATGATGTAAGATGATGCAATGCATATGATGTCATTTGTGTGAGATCCAATTGGTCATTATCATGCTATGTTTATGCATGATGATGCTGTAATTTTTATTATTAGTTGGATTAAGGAAAAAACTAACCACAGAAAAAATAATAGAAGACTTATTTTTTTGTGAGGAAAAGGGCCAGTTTTTTAGTTGTGGATCTCCAGTATATGGTAGATCAGTGCAGTACATAGTATCCGGATCAGTTGATAGATACCACAGGAGCTGCATGTGCAAGCTATTTGTCTGCTGTCGTCTTCCAAGCCAAAAGAGCTTCCGTTTTTGGAATCAAAAAGGATTTCAGGAATCTATGAGTCTGTTATCAGGTCAAAGGTAAAAAAGATCGCGACCTGATACAGTCAATCACTCGCTGACGAAGGATGGAGTACCATCTGAAAATTCCGAGGTAGGAATCTATTCTTTGTGTTTGGAACAAAAGTTAAACCAGAGAAGATGAGAAAGAAGGAGATGTTCAACTGTTACTTCAAAAGATAAACTGTTCATCCGCCTATTCATCTTAATAGCCTTAAATCCGATTGATTCGATCAAAGACTTGTGCTTCCCGGAACTATTCCCATTACCCAGTTGTTAACTGGCATTTACACTATGGTCGTGACTATGGTTAGCCAACGCAGTCAATATTCGAATGGACCCGGACGAATGGAAAAAGCCTCGGTCGACCGGGGAAAATACACGCGACCGAATCGCTCAGCCAATCAGCGATAATAACTCACTCGTTCTTATATACTTTCCGGTCGACTGGGATTGGCCCACCTACTTTGCAGTGATCTTTCATTCGGCCGGGCTTTGCGTGGACAGCCCACTTTACCAACTGTTGTTTTGTTACATGTTGTTTTTTTAATGTAAATTTGGTCTGTGCTACCTCTGATTGATTGTTATTATTGTTTGTCGCTATAATAACGGTTTGTCTTTGACGGTTAGATTTTTTTATGACTTGTTTTGTATATTGTTTACGTAAATATGGTGTATTAGAAGGAAATACGCATGACGATATTTAGAAATATACAAGATGTTTGATTTAAGGCTATATAGATTGCGACACGATACAGTTGTTTGGAGTTTCATTCCATCCTAACCTATTTGATGGGTTGGATTTACGATTTGTTTAGTGACGCACCATTTTAATTTTAGGAGTCAGAATATAAAAGAGACACCCCCCCAAAAAAAACAAAGCTATACACGGCCTCCTGAAATCTAAGTGCGTTACACTGTGGACATTGCAGACGGGCCCCAGGAAAAGATGTAATTTTCATTTCAACACACATTTTGCATGTTTCGACGCTGAGCAACTTAGCGAACAATTTGTTTTGGCAAACCAAAATTTATGGGCGTTACGTGTGGAGTAAGATTTTACATTTTTACATGGTTTAATGGTGATACGCCTGGGGAAAGTACCACATTTGTATAAAATGTTTTCAAGAGAAAAAAAAGTCGACGGTCTTTCCCACTACAGCTACACCGTATCCACACTGTAGAAATATTGTGTCCGGTTACCAGAAACAACCCACAGTGTTCTTTGAATCTCCTCATGCAAAAACTTATTAATCATACAGAAATATGACCATCATGGAAGAAAGGTTTCGAATGTTTTCAAAGCCACCCATAATGGTACCAAAAATTGGCCACACCCCTCACGAGATTCTCGGTCAACCGGGATTGAAATCCGTCCGAGTGGGTTGCTTAACCAATCAACGTCAACCTCCTTCTCACTCGGTTTATGTTGCGTGGGTCTGCCCATAACAAAACTCATATACAAGACCGTCGCGTTGCGTTGTGTGTAGCCATATTTCAAACAGGTTAACTGGGCTCAAAATGATAAAGACATCAACATGTGGTTTTTGATTTAGTGGAGCTAACTTTGAGCTCTTCAAGATTTTAGCGTTACAAGAAACCGAAATGAAAACCAGATGCATGGCTTGTATGTGAAGAGTTTCGAATTAAGAGAAAACAAACGACATTGGATATAGCTAAGGTACCAACCAAATTTAAAGAGGCATTTCGTGATCCACAACCTCGTGCCCCGACTTACCTTTTTTGTATCATCTCTGAACCGCGGCCGCTGCAGCTGTCCAAAGCAGTAAAGTGAGTGTGTGTGTGTGTGTGTGTGGGTGTGTGTGTGTGTGTGTGCGGGTGTGTGTGTGTGCCCTATCATTCTGAAGGAAATTCTTAACTTTGTATTTTCTGTAGAATTACGTGGCAGTGGCGGAAGTCTTCACGAATTTCTTTTGCTGTGGGATGTTGTATTCATGAATGAATAGAGCAGCATCCCCCCCCCCCGGAAAAAAAAAAAATCCTGAATATTTTCGCTACTGTTGCATGGCCTATACACCGGACACCGGGATACAAACATTTGCTCATAACATCACAAGACACTATCAGAATCAACTGAAAATTTTTAAATACTTTTCATGAGTATTTCTAGTGAACCAGAAACAACATGTGCTAGGATCACGAAATGCACCTTTAACTGCTAGCACGTAAAAAGTGTACATTGCATGGATGATCACAAATTGGTAATTAAAAGCTCGATTTTATTGTAATTAAACGCTGCTGGCGACTACAACTAGTAGGCATTTTTTGCGATTTATTTCGATGTTGTCTTGGCATGAAGACCAACTCGACAACCCCCCCCCCCCACACACACACACTTTACTCCATCAAAATTTAGCTTTTGAGATCAGAAGGAAGTTCATATTTTTCTCATTACCCCAGTAAAATTTGGCTCAGGGTCCGTTCGCGAACTTGAACTCAACGGTTTTACCGATTTCACTCAAATTTTGAAATCAGATACTTCTTGTGATATGCTTCCATATACATGAGAGAGAGAAAAAAATCTTAATTATGAAAATCGGACCATGGTCGGGTCGGGTCGGGTCACCCACTTTTAAACCAAGTTTTATTACGCCGATTTTAGATTCTTGATGTTGATTCTTACTTCTCTTACTCTAATTTTTTTTTAATGAAAGAAAGATTTGATAAAGATTCGATCGATTAGTCTTTGTAATACAACATGTTATGTAATGCAAAATGCTGTGGATGAAAGGCGTTATTGCGGCGTAAAAGTGCTGCAGTACATTGGCATCCATTCTCCCACACTGAGTTGTCAAAAACAGCTTGGGAATTCCCATAGTTTATTACTGGAAAAAAAGATCGACCGTGAACGTTGTCGGTAATGAGGGTGATTTCCACGTTTGGTTGTGGTAAAAATTACGCATTTCATTATAGAGAACATTGAAACATCACAGGGTGAGTTCCCTATGTTCTTAAACCCAGGAGAGACATTCATTCAACATGCATCCAGAAGTAGCGTGTACGTTTTCATTGTTTCTCACACCTTTGGGCCTTGCTCTTTTTTGGTAGGGGATGATGATAATCGAATTATCGGTAAATCCCAAACCCCCATTTCTGAGTCCTAAAAAGTGACCGAAATCAGATCCACACGCCTTTTTTCAAGGTTGTGAGAATGTAACTTTTTGTGACGTTTAACAAACAATATTTATCACATTGCGAACTCTTCTTACTTTCATCAAACTCCTGGTTTCTATCTTAAAAGTATGACCAGCTTGTGAAGTGATTTATTTTTTTCTGAAACAAATTAGTAATGACAGTTGCACCGGTTCTTGGTTTCAAATGAGATTGGTATATAATTGTTTTATGTCCACATATGTTCAATCCATGGACTTTTCAACTCATTTATTTACAGGTTAGACCTGGCTTTCATACGCAACATTCTTAGCGTATATACTTAGACTTACCTACACACATTCCTTAATGCTTTGAGTTAGAAATTCTAATAAAGAAGTGAGGTTTGCAAAAATTAAAATTTATTTAGTCTCAGTGGCTTTATATACAATAAGTTACAGTGGATAAAAGTAACCAATTAAGATGATATCTCAAGGACTGTAATGAGGGCAACACAAAGGCAACGTACCGAGTGGGATCTTCGCTTTGCTTGGCTGACCAATTTCGTCGGGTGAATTTTCCCGGTCGACCGAGTGTCACTTCTTTTTTTTTTTTTTTTTTTTTTTTAGCTCAAAAACGTGATTTTTTGACCCAAAAAACACCCCTGCCACCAAAGATTTTGACCACAACCATCATTTTTTAAAATTATTTATTACTATCTTTCGAATAAAAGTGGTTGCGTTTTGTTGTACCGAGGGGAGGGGTTGTCGACAATTTTGCAGTCCAAACCGCTCCACTACAAGGACTGTAATGAGGGCAACACAAAGGCAACGTACCGAGTGGGATCTTCGCTTTGCTTGGCTGACCAATTTCGTCGGGTGAATTTTCCCGGTCGACCGAGTGTCACTTCTAAATAATTAACTGTTCATTTTATTGTATGTTGCATTATAATGGTTAATTTATGCTACTAGCTTTCATGTACTCAAAGTTCGTTTTTCACTCAGAGTTTTACAACATTGTGATTGAAGTATGGCCCATTTGCCACCTCTTTAAAGATTTTTCGTTCGACCGGAATTCAATTTATTCGACTGTTTTTTTAGCCAATCAAAATGAAGAACCCACTCGTCGATTTCACTTTGAAGCCGCCCATTACAACTATACCCGGTCGGCACGTCTGTAGTGATTAATTGGTTGTACAATCTGTCATAATTATTATTGTCCCCCAATACCTCCCAATGGGCACAAGTACATACGAATTGCCGAATGGGGTCATGAACCCCATTCGCCCACTTCAACCGCATTCTTGTTTTTTCAGAGTCTGTTTACTTCATCTTTCATTGCATGGCATGGCATAAATGTCATGTCATAGGAAGTGGGTATTAGGTACATACAAAGGTGATAGTAAAATTAGGAACATGGCTTATTGTGTTATTTTAACTATGAACCTAGTAAACCTTAAGCTATTGGCTATTGTGCAACCGGGGCTCAACCTGCTAACCACTGCCACGTTCCCTTCACTTTTTCTAGAGTGTATGAGCACATATGAATCAGGTCATGCACTGGGAGGCCTGGGATAGGCCATACCCGACAATTTCGGTACACCATATTCGCATTCTGCTACCGGACCCATAACATTCGCAATTGTTTTGAAGTATAAATTCTACCAAATTTGCTGAGCCTTTTATCCAATGGATGACAAACATGACAGAACGATCAAGATGATAGTACCATAGTCCTATATGTTGCATGAACGCTACATTGGACAAACAAGACTTTCGAAATACAGGGCACAAGTCACAAGTACCATTGACACGATAGTTAAGCCGCAGCGACGACCGACTCTCTTTCATGGTTATGATAGGCAGAACATAAATCCCGGTTGAATGGGTATTATTCCAAAGAAGGCGGTCCAACCTTCAATCAAGGCCCGGTCGAGCGGCAGGTAGTAAAACCGAATGGGTTCCGAATTCTGATTGGCTGAAAACCTTAATCCGAATGGTTTTTCCCGGTCGACCGAGATTTTCCCCACTCGTCCGGGTCCATTCGAATAATGACCGTCTTGGCTAACCATAAGCCCGTGTACGTGTGGGAGACTCTTTGGGATTCACACCAGTAAATAACGTGAGAAACCGGTAAGTCCAGCCCCCACTGCAAATGAGGTGGTTTTTTTTGGTGACCCTCGCCTAAGTTACCCTTAAAACTGAGAGAAATGGCGAGATCTGGGTTGCAAATCATGGTTGCTATCAATATTAAGTATAAAATCTGTAGGAATATCAAAAAAAGGTTGTCATTGATATGTTATTTTGATCTTTTTTTTTTTTTTTTTTTTCATTCTGCTACCGGACCCATAACATTCGCAATTGTTTTAAAGTATAAATTCTACCAAATTTGCTGAGCCTTTTATCCAATGGATGACAAACATGACAGAACGATCAAGATGATAATACCATAGTCATATATGTTGCATGAACGCTACATTGGACAAACAAGACTTTCGAAATACAGGGCACAAGTCACAAGTACCATTGACACGATAGTTAAGCCCCAGCGACGACCGACTCTCTTTCATGGTTATGATAGGCAGAACATAAATCCCGGTTGAATGGGTATTATTCCAAAGAAGGCGGTCCAACCTTCAATCAAGGCCCGGTCGAGCGGCAGGTAGTAAAACCGAATGGGTTCCGAATTCTGATTGGCTGAAAACCTTAATCCGAATGGTTTTTCCCGGTCGACCGAGATTTTCCCCACTCGTCCGGGTCCATTCGAATAATGACCGTCTTGGCTAACCACTTACAGACAACTTTGACCCCAAATTTTCAAAGCATTTTGGCTCTTTGGACACTTTCGGACACAAACAGGTATGGTTGAGTTGTATTCAAAATGCATTTATCTAATCATTCATCATATCGTATTTCACAGGAACTAACCGGATATGTTTCAATTAGGCTAAAATAACAACATCCTTTATTGACCTCAATATTAAATCAAGGGCTAATTTTGCTGTTTTCTTTCGTTAAAATGTCACTGTTTTCCTCAATTATTTCGCCAATGAATAAAATAAATAATTATCGGTCAGAACAAACGCGGAGTTCATTACCAGCAGAGAAATTTAGCTGGAATATTAATAAACTGTTTATAGTAGCAGTGTGTCAATTACTTCCTGTTCTGAACTTTCCTGATTGGCCAAGTTGAGTCGGATGAACAGATTACTTGAAAGGTCCAATCGAGCGGCCCTTGAAGTTACCCAAACAATGAGCTGGTGAATGAGAGTAATCCTGGGTAATCGGATTTCAAAATCAAGCCATCTCCTTCTTTCTCATCTTCTCTGGTTAAACTCACCTATATGGATTTTACCGACACAGATGAACTTTTAGGACCACTTTGTGGTCCTAAAAGAAGACATTTGCGTCAAACGGACTTTAGGTAGTAATACTTCGATTATTGTACTGCGGAATATAATTAGTGTCGTCGATGGAGAAACCCGTCGTCTACAACTGCTGGACAAAGTTATTTTCAGGACTGTTCCGAAGAAGAAAAATTGTTACTGAAGAAGATTCATATGTATTTATAGCATGAAATAATGAAGCAGGGTAGGGCGGCCAAGAAATCCCAAATTCAGACGTCGCCATTGGTTTAATACGTAAAAGCGAAATCTTGACGAAAAATTCTGAATTTTGTTGTCAAGGAATATTTTCTTATTCCAAAACCGTTGGAGTTGAAGAATCAACTCCACTGGAAGGGTACGTTATTTCTGATTTTTTGTATTAATAACGAACGAGGACGAGGTCGTATGTGGGTCATGGGAACACCCATGACTGACCCACATCAAGCATCCAAATTGGTTTGTGGTTTGCTCTCCGTATTGCTGGAACTTCTTTTGACATTTTTGGTAAGTTGCTATAATGAGTGAGGCTTGGCCGCCACCGCCTGCATTGAAGCTGAACGCTATCATTTTGAAGTTTTCGCTGAGAGGACATGTCATCGTTGAACTGCAACACTTATTTTAATTCTGGACATTAGTAGCCACGTCAAACTGGACATTATTAAAATAAGTATCAGTAATTATATTCATTATTGTATGCATTAATTATAATTGCCATTGTTGCCATTGTAATTCCAAATTCTTGAACCAATCCATTTGACAAAAATCACAGTAAAGCAGTGTTATCATATAAAATTCAGATAATTTTTGCGCTAGGCTCATTTGTTTGTGTTTAAATGGTATTTCTACTCCCATCGAATGTGAGTCTGACTAACCGTCAGATTCACAAGGAAAGGGCGAAAACCAATACATACGTCCTTACTTTTCAGGATTTCTAATGATTGTCACACTCTAAAACCCTATCAAATGAGCTATTCAACAGAATTATGCCCCAAATGTAAAGACTAATTATACATACCATTTCAAAATGACATCACCATAAACAGCAAATTTTTCATGCAATTTAAGAACATTATTTTGTGCACTCGGCAATCGTTGCTAAAATCTCACATGTATAACACCAAGTGACGTATGAGGTGGCACTGAACTACTTTTTACACAAGGGAGCTTTTGATTCGTCAGCAATAGAGCTCTTGCACATATCCTGAAATACATCCTTCTTTCTTACAACATGGATAGCACTAAGCGCATATCACAAGACCGAGGGTATGCGAATGGTCTGTGGCGATCATAAGTACCCTAAGCATGTAAATCATGACCTAAAGAGAATCACTGCTTCATCAAACTCTAGGAAGAATAATCCAATACTTCTTACTTATGCTGTTATTACTAGCATTTGGGGAAAGGGAAAAATGACAAAAATGGAATTGCGTATTAAGCAGCGGTAAGTTTACTTGCTTCTTTTCTGATGTTACACTCAACATTGCGGCCAATTTGATACATTTTACCGCGGCAGAATGTGTTCACTTTTAGCCGGAAATGTTATATGACGCTCAGATCATTTTGTGTACAAGCTTGTACAATACAACGCTGACGTTTCTGTGGAGTAAAACATTTCAGTTTTGCTTCGCTTTTTTAAAATACGAGACTTTTAAATCTTCATTTCGATTTGATGTTAACGAACGTGTGCACGTGATTTGAATATTATACTAATATTCATCTATTTTGGCGCGGGTAACGATTCCATACAGACCTGGGAAATCAGATATGTAATTTTGTACAGAATGGCATAACACGTAGGATTGGGCAACACAATTGCCTTTTTTTCTGTGGTAGTGGGGTATATTTCCCACACATATTCGATCTGTGTAGGGTATTTCTGACCTTAGCGTCTACGAGACATGTAAACAAACAATAACATAGTTGATGCATTATTTATAACCGCCTTCGCGTTGGGACAAACAATACTCAACCGCGGCGGACATTTTCCGCCGGTTCCTGCCAGGTTCCAGGCGGTTCATTTAATCCGCTGAAACTTCTGAATCCTTTAATCATTCAGTAATTCACAAACTCAATGACGATGAGCCGGCGCGAACCGCGAACGCGGAAAACCCCGCCTTTGAGTCTTGAATTCGTCCCTTAGCTTGACAACTAGAAAAACTTTGCATACTGTTCACTGGGAGGAAAATAAACTACTACTAAAGTACACACCAGGCCTCAGTCATATTTTTATACGGCACATTGGAGCCGAAGTATATCGTCGCCTGCATGAATAGTCCCTCAAGTCTAACATTAAAGCCTCGGATTATCTCAGCACAATCTCAATTAAAGCTATGGACTCTTCCGTTTTGACTGCATTACAAAATTACTCTAGTGCCTATGGTGGTGTTGTATGCATTATATGTCCAGAGCTTAAACTCTTCAGGAATCCACTAATTGAAAGTTTCCAGGAACCAATATTTTGGTTGTATAGCATAATTCCCACTGACGCCGGCGAACGAAAATGCTGAAATGCCCATCCGGCCCTTTGGGGGGGGGGGGGGTGGTGGTGGTAACGCCCTTTTGCGCGAAGTACTATGAACTGTATCTACAGACCCGTTGGACCTAGAAGGTTGAGAGGACCACTCACAAAGTGCGGAATGGCCACATATGCCTGGGGTCAGATATTATATATTTTTTATATCAAAAGTCAAAGGTTTGTTAGAATTGTCAAAAAACGATTTCATTCATATCGCGCAATTACATGAGTACTGAATTCAAAGGTTTTCATGCCAAAACAGGAAGGGAGTTCCCCATAGACCTTGGATTGTGCTCTAACTCTCCCTCAGGGACTACTGTTAGGGGTAAACTAAGGGTAGGTCACCAACAGAAAATTCATATTTTCCTTTCCGTTCTCAAAACGGCAGCCCGTAAAAAAATTGTGACCTTGAACAAAATTGGGTAATATATATATATAGTGACAACCGTGGCATTTTTAAGTGCCGTTATAACAGTGTATTTGCTCCAAAAACCAATCAGTTATAGCTATTATGACGTTTTAGTGCACAGAACTAATGACCATTTGGATCTCAAACTGGGGATAGTAGATCAAATTTTAATGTTAATCCTTTCGTTTTCATTGGGAGTCGTCAAAATGGTCCATGTAAGTGGAAATTATTTTTATCCCATTTTCATAGGGACCTATTGCCAGAGGTTAAGCTGCCGAAGGTCTGTAATGATCATAGGAAGCACTATGAATGAAGTGCCTGGGTGACATGAAACGGGCCTAAAGAAACGGTTTTGTCCATGCCCCCCCCCCCGTGGTCCACATGAAAAAGTCGCTAAAATTACCCAACTGAAAACTGAGACGACGAGGCATGTATATATAGTAGGGATAGAGAATTTATTGCCTCTTTAAAGATATCAGAATATTGAAATTGGTTTGTAATTTAGATTTCTTCACATTTGAAATTTAACATAAAGATGATCACAGCCACAGTTTTAATTACCTTACGGTATCTCTACCCGTACCATGCGGCCCGAAGTGCGCAGGGAGTGCCAGGACCGGACTGGGGGGGGGGGTGGATTCAAGAGATTTCGATTCTTGTTACTGGCATGAGGAAATGAGGAATTAATTACGGGGGGGGGGGGCGTCCAGGGGCGGAAATACCGTATAAGGCTCCGGGGTTTTGCCATTTAGAAGCTAAAAATTAGTGTTTCGAGCACAAATTCCCCTTTTCCTTCTTTTCCGTCTTCCTCACTCCTCTTTCCCTCTTCCCACCCTTGAGATGATACGACTTTGCCATTTGTCGTCGTCCGTTTTACATCTTATCTCTTCTGTCCCCCTGTTCTTCTTCCCTTACTTTTTTATTATCTTTATCTTCCTTTGTCAGTTACCATTTTTGGCTCCCCTTCTCCGATTTATTGGTGGTGTGGGGGGGGGGGGGGCGGTTTGCTCCTCTCCCTTGGTACGCAAATGGCAGTGCGGACCTTAAAAAAGGTAAGTTTTAGCGATCTTGTTCAGTGGAGCCACAAAAGGGGCCCACTTTTAGGGGTCAGAAATGTTTAGCCTGGGAACCGGCATGAGTAGTGCATTAGATTATTTAAAGATCAGTTCAGCAGCTTTTACCCTTGCATTAGGCCCTACAAAATAAAAAAAATACGCGCATGCCCACCAAGCGGCGCGGCGTGCCGTCTAAGTTCAGGTTATTTTTAGTGACTTTTCATGAATTACCATTTTTGACTGTGGCATGGTCACAAG
>JAMKCH010041014.1:0-13550 GCA_023653785.1 Ophioderma brevispina | reverse complement strand
TGGTAGCAACTGGAGCAAACAAGGAAATTAATCCTCGTTGATAAACAACGAACACGTGGTGACCCGTGGTGACCTCTCTGGTACCTTATGGATCATTCATGCACTGAGTGGCAGAAGCGATTGTAGTCACAATTTTTTTCAAAATTGTGGATTTTATATTTCTTTGATTTTTTTCACATAGGTCATATCGCATTGTCTGTGGTGGTCAACTGTGATTGATAGTGAAAGCAGTGAGTGTTTCTCTCTTTTGGGGGAATTTGAGATCGACGAGCTGAGGTAAATGACAGGCAAAAGGTATTAACGTATGTATTTGTCGGAACTTTCCACATCCTTAATGACAACTGTTTAAAGACCATAATGTGGAGTTTTATGCAAGCAGAACTACATCTAATTCACCGTTTGCAGTTAATGCTGAATTGCATGAATACACAATGTAATTATCATTGACAGCAGGGTGAACGTGATCGGTGCTGAAGAGTTTGGGGATCTTGGAGTGATTGAACGCTTCAACGCTTACTTCATAATAATAATGCCTTCAAAGTCAATCAATACTAGCATCTCCACTTCCTCATGTCACTTGTGCATTTCACGCAGATCCAACAACAGAATTCATTTCAATCGTATTAATCGGCCATCTAATTGATGTTAAGACTTACTTGTGGCATTCAAGCAGATCAACAATAGGATTTAATTGTGATCACCTAGTAATAATTTCTTTGTCAAGGTTGTGAATTGTTGGAAAAATCTTGACGATGTCAGATTACTTTAAATGTCATTTGCTTATTGTTGATCCCAAGTCCAGGTACAGCGGCATAACCTTTACTGTAGCTGATTACGATAATGTCCATGTGTAAAAGAGAATGAAAGACAAAAAGGTTATGCTCAAGTCATGAACTAATGGCTACTATACTTTCGACTATACGAAATTAGTATTGGAAACTTTCAGCCCACTCAGCTTGAAAGTTGTGAAACTTTGATGTGCAAAGACCGCGAGTCAAAATCACCATTGCGACTAGGGAAGTTAGAGAATTGTGAAAGGAAATCCGACTTGGCCGACTTTTGAGATGCTTACGTTCAAAAAGCCGCGGGTAAAAATGACGCTCGGCAATTTTTCTCGCGGGTCCGAATTAAAGTCACTAAAGAGTCAATGACGCGGAACCTCGGTCACTGAAATCCCTGACAGCGCTTCTACCGTGAGCGAGTACGCCCAATTCAAAACGTTCATCACGGTAAGACGTTTCTTTTACTATTTTAATAACCTCAGTTTATTTGCTCTCAACATGCAAAACACTCCTCAAATTGAGAACTCCTTAAGGGAAGTATTATTGCTCAACTTTCGTCAGTCTTAACGACGAAAGCACCAACGGGTGATTTTATATTTTTGACCTGACTAAATAATAATATAAAGAAAAATAAAAATAATAAAAAACTTCATTCATTCAACAAACAACAAAAGTAACATACAAGCACTTTATTGTTTAACACATGTTTTCCCATGGGACGCGAACTGACGTGGGACCGAATTGCAGTGGGACCGAATTGCCGTGGAACCGAATTGCCGTGAGACCAAACTGACTGGGACCGAATTCGCATGGGACCGAATTGGCAGGGTCACCGAACGACTGGGACGAACTGACTGGGACCGACCTGGTTTTGGGACCGAATCGACCGGCATTCGTGACACAATACCAAATTGAAATTCTTTCCCAGGCCAGGCTACTCGTAACTCGGTTTTCCCCCCACCCCCCCCCCCCCCATAATCTTAATAGGCATAAATATAATTTCAGCACTAACATCAAATTTCAACAAGATAAAGATTTTCAGTACTAAGTGTTTGTCCTTGTCTGATTCTGGAAATTTAGACCAATTTAAGCCTATGAGACTAATATGAATGACAATGATTCATAGTGTGCATCGCATGCTTTAGAAAGTGTGGGTTATAAAAATCGCCAATCGCTCAAAAAGCGTGGGTTTGCGAGAATTTAAACTAAAATGCGTGTATTCTTAAAAAGTGTGCAAAAAATAAAGAGCTTGGTAATTCGCAACTGTACCTACTGACAAACTCCGAAACGACTGGAATCAACCGCTTTACGCTCATTGTTTCCGTATTGCTAAGCGAATTCGGCAACTGCCCTGCCACTGTTGTCCTATTTTTTGGACTGAAAAATCTGTACGAACATTCCGTCATGACAATTATCATATGATAAGTTTCTAAAATAGAATTTTCTTGTATGTGTTTGTATAATTACTTCGCGTTTAATACTCAAGATAATTTACTAAATTAATGCTATTGTGAATACCGCGCACCGCTTTAGATGTTTCCGCCGCAATAATTCCCCAGGCTTCAGTGGGGCAGTTCGTTTTAATCATGGCCGCCCGTAATAAACAAGACAGTGGGATGCCGACAGTATCACGATACCGTAGCGTATATGAGATATCGCGAGGAAATGCACATTTTTAGCGTGTGTTAAGTCTCAATGGGGTCGTTTCATGCGCTTATGGTGTCTTTCAAGTTTAATTGGTGTTTTTGAAGCAAAGATAAAGAGATAATTATACTTCCGTGTGAATTTGCTTCGCAATGGTGGCCAATTCGGTAACATTTTGACTTTTCTTTAGCATATTTGTGCCGTTAAATGTATTTGATATTGATTTTCATTAAAACGAGTGTTTTCTAGTACGAACAAATATATTAAGAAGTGAATCAGAATCCAAAACCTGATACGACAAGCTAATATGTGATTTTTTTTTTTCAAACTCAGACTCATTTCTGTTCTGAAGAATCGAAAATTTAGTTTCTGCCACAGCTCGAATTCGGCACGTAACGGATAAACCGCATTTAAGGTGCCGAATTTTAAGTGTGGCAAATACTAAATCATCCCAAAAGTCATTCCAGTATGCTTTGGCATATCATGTCATGAATGAATGATATGCCTCAGTGGGTGAGTCTTAAGTTTAGAACGATCCGAAAAAATAAAAATTTATCAACCTTCAAAATGATTGGTAAGACAGAATATATAAATTTGTAGTAGTAGGAGAGGTTGTTTACTTTAACTAGGACTAGAATAACAAAGTTTATAGTAAAAATGTGTCTTAAAATGTACTTTCTTTTTCAAGCACAGGAGAGCTTCTTCAAACCTTGTGACACTATCTGGCAACTGCCCTGAACTATTGGGCTCACGGAAAGCTGGGCTTGTGTTTTGCAAGATAATCATAGTTTTACGTGCAAGAGTAAAGATTTGTCAACACAATTGTGGCCTTTCCTTGGCATGGTCAGTGAACAGAGCCCAATAACTAAATGCAACCCAATTAGGGTTTAGTGGAATTGATTGATCATCAAAATTATTGAACTAGCACACCACAAAAAAACTACTCAAGTGTGAAATAGAGCTGAATGACGCCACCAACGGCAGGGTGTCTGCTTTTCTATCTATGTATTTCTGGACTCCAAAACACTCTGAACAGATTCCCTAAGCAAAAGAAAAAATACATGGAGATCATATAGAAGTTTATAAGTTGCGTACAGGCCTCCTGTGCCCTTGCAATATCTACGTAGCATGGACTTACATTTTTTGATGATAATCATAATCATAATTCGATGTAGGTACGATCTGATCCCGTCGCCGTTTCCCTTTCCCTCGAAAAAGCAAAAAGGCTTAGGGTGGGTTATGACTTCAGTTATAAAGGGTGTTTTCATATAAAGGGAGGGTGGGTTTAAAATATAAGGGTGGGTTTGAACCCACGCAACACTAGTGATTGACGATCTGCCATCTGTTCGTTCGACGTTCGCCTGGCCTAGCCCTGCAGGCTGCACGGCACATCCCCTTCCAATCCTGTCTCCTTTCGAAAATGGCTGATCTTGATATCTTGTATTGATCAGTACTGCACAAGGTCCCCATCCATCATGGTTATCTTGATATCAGGAGGATTAAAGTGAGCCTCATTTTTAAAAGCAAATTCCGGCAAAAATAATGTACACACACGTGTGACTGGGCGAACACGGTAATGATGTCTAGTATTTTTGTACCGTTCCCCGATTCGTATTCGAAAATGCCGTTTACAATTGGAGCGGTTGCTTCCCGAGGCCGAGTTTGTATGTTGGGGCAGGGAGGGTAGGACACGATCTCCTCGATTTGGCCATTGGGCATTTCCAAACGGTAATTGTGGTGGAACTGGCTACACGTACATAAAAAAATAGATTAGGGGTGGGCAAGTTTGACACTTTTTTTTAATCGAAGTGGATTCTATGGCCATTTTGGCTCCTGAAACGAATCTAGCAACGTTTCACTGAGATAAAGTTTTGGGTTGGTTCCATGGATTTTAAGTTTTGTACCATAAAGTTAATGGGATTTTGAGTTAAATTAGTTATTTGCCAATATTGCCTACATTCAAACTAATGGCAACTATGGTAACAATTACGCACATGTGCTAGGTATATTGCCTCCCTTTGTCAAACCCTAGGTTCAAATAACCAAGTTATGATTGTCCTAGAATAACGAAAATGTCTTTACCTTGCCGAGGGCGTGTAGTCACTCATTAGCACAGCTACAACTCTCACCACTGGTTTTAAATTATTATAGACACCGGGAATACACCTCTTACACACAATGAGTAGCCTGCTACATATTGCCCACTTAGATGAATTTGAAAGAAAGGCATAACCAAAAATAAGGGTTTGGAAACCTACGATGATTTTCTTATGTGATGAAATATTTATTTACAACCACCTTATTGGCAAAGGAGAGTTTGTCAGTGAGACTGTTTCTAGTTTGAAAGTGGGTCAAATATATAAGCACAGGTACCTGAGCATTCCGTCTTTTGTCTACAAATGCTAAAAGGCAAAGAATACCTCCAGAGAGGCAAAAGAATCATATGTAAGATAAAGCATTATCCATCACATGGCCTAGTGGGATTAGTCTATATAAAGGTTACCAGCATGCTTTGCTGTTATTGTTAAAGATGAATGAACTGGGGATTTACCGATATTTAGACTTGCTCTGATCAAATGAGGAATACTACTGCGCGAACTCGCAGACTGGTTATAGAAGAATGGGCATATGTTAATAATAGTACACGCATGCACATGCGGGTATGAAAACACCCCAGAACCATTCACAGGTATATAGCCGGCAAGTTAGGAAATGTTGCAAGGATTGACCTTACAACAAGAGGACTCCTTCAATTTTCACTCACTCACAAACGAATGGTCTTGTTTTGTTCTGTGCATTGCCTTGCCCCCATTGAAGAGAGTTTTGGAAAAATATATTTTCGGCCATTGAGAATAAATTGCTATTTTTTTCTTGACAATATCTGCTAAACCTATTGAAAAGCGCCATAGACTCGGGTACAAAACTAAATTAACTCCACAGAAAAACCTAAAACATTATCTTGATGAAAAGGCTTGCCTGATTCATTTTCTGGAGCCAAAATGACCCAAGAATATGTATTACTCGTTTTACAAAAGATTTGTTAAAAAAAAGTTCATACTTGCTCACCCCTAGTATCCTATGACAGTATCTGTCTCAGTGGCATTACAAAATCAGCTCTTAAACATTTGTTCAAGATATTAAGTAATATCATGATAATTTTAGGAAAAACATTATTGACGTCAAAATCCGTCGAGGTTTGTCGTTGCCAAAACGATGACAATTTCCAATACGGTCATTTAGGACTGCAACGTGGTTATATATGGGGTGCATTACTATGGCAGTCTCGGTCCAGTGACATTACAAAATCAGCTCTTAAATCTTGTTCAAAAAATCTTAATAATATCGTGACAATTAGGAAGAAAATTTATTACATTCAAAAATTCGTCGAGGTTAGATGGATTAACCACACTGCAAAATAGGAGTTCCCAAAAATAACCCATCCCCTAAAATTTCAAGAACATTTTTTCTTTCCATCATACACAAGCAACATCATTTACTCAAAAGATTAAAAAATGCAAGTATTTACAATGAGGGGAAACACACACAAAACTACAGGCAGGACAAAGACATCTCTCTCCTCTCGCTCTCTCTCTCTCTCTCTCTTCTCTCTCTCCTCTAAACCCCTGGGTTGGAATATGATGTTTCATCATTAATTAATCGCTAAGCGCTCCCTATTTTATTTGAAAATAATGGCTTTCATCCTATGGTTTCAATCTTAAAAAAATCGTCTTTTTCTAGTGGGGCCCATTACTCTTAAATCCCCAGTGGGGTCCTTAGGGGGTCACCACTCATGGTCCCCTAGCATTATTAAAGTCTTTCGCAACTCAACCCTATCTCTCTCGATCCAGTCTCTCAAACTGTGTAAAACGACCCCGTATACGCGGGGACTTTGAAGGGGACCCCACTAAGAAAAAAAGGAAACTCTCCAAAAAAAGGTAGCACCGTAAAAGTGGGGACATCAAACCCACTATGTAATCGGGTCCCCACTTTTACACAGGAAAAAACGAAGCCAATGTCCAAAAATGGTCCCCACATTCCACGGTGATTCCCGAGTGCTCTCTCTCTCTCTCTCGCCTTCTTGTTCCTTTCTCTCTCTATCTCTCTCTCTTCACGTTCACACACACATACACATTGCATACACATACTATACACACACATACATACACATTATGCATACATATATATAAATAAATTAGATAAATATAACCAAAATAAACTTATGAATCAAGAAAGGTGCAACGAGAGATTTTGAGGCACCAATAGTGTGTCATAATAGTAAATTTATATAGATCAGACACTCAATAATTTTCTTACTTGTGTTGGGCTAAGAAATGTCTTAAAAGAAGAGAAATACAGGTGATTTGATTTGCTTATATTTCATGTAAAACATTAGGCTGTGAAGTTGTATTGCTCCTATACAAAATTAGAAATTTCCACAATTTTCTAGAAAAAGAAAACATTCTCAGCTTAATACTTTCAGATGGGATATTTTTGATGGAAAGCTTTAAATCAGGGCAAAAAAATCGGACTTTGATTTTTTGAGGGACACCTGATATGTGAAAGCTCTCGTTGCAACATTTTTGAATGTTATATTCAGCAATTTTATGTTCAATTTTATTTTATTATCACCAGAGCTAAAATACGTTAAAATTGGGAGAGGTTTTCTGAATTTGCATCTAAAATATTAAAAACTAAAGAAAGAAATAACATTCAAGGACATTAGTTGCAAACTTCAATTGGAACTGGATGATTGGAAAATTAAAAGGCCATCATCACATCGGCAGCAGCAGCAGCCAGCACATCACATGGTCGACCGCGAACTCATTGCAGATCTGGTTGATGTAGTTTAGTGTAAAGGTCGTTCACAATTCGCCTCCTTGTACAGTATAAGGTGTCCTAAGAAAAGCTTGGCCACAGTGAATTGTTGAAGCAAAATGGATTGCCGAATCTAGTCGACGCTATCGCACTTGCGAAATTCTTGGCAAGTTCCCATAGATTTATGCAACTGTGTAAGTTATTAGCATGCGAGTAATATCCGTCCAGCATCGTACACAGCTGTTGAAAGTCTCATTTATTATGACAAAACAGAGAATAAAAACAAAAAAATAGTAACGCGCCACACTTTGACAACTTAATTTGGTAGATTATTCCACTACCTACCTGTTGTAAATTTATTAAATTTCATTGCGGGCAAATATGATTTTTCATAAAAAATCTATATTTTTACACGTCTATTATGGGAAAAGTCATATAGAGGAGCTATACATACAAATTGTGACCTTGTAGGCCTATATGGCAAGATTCCGCAATGGATTTTTCTAATTTTTGCAGAGGTTATGCTCTTTGCATATCCCTACTATATCAAGTGTCAAAATGTATCGCCATTGCTTAAAATTGCTCTAAAAAAAAAGAGGAACAATTTGATGGGGGTCAAACAGCGGTGTGATTGCTCTAGGTTCTTTTAAGGGGGGTTCTACATAGGTATATGAAGGGGGGACTGTACCCCAATGATTTTGGGGGAAGAGTACCAAAACATCAAATTCCAAAGCTTCCCCCTCCCGCACTCTTCCCTCCTCGGCGCTCATGCCTCGCGGAGCCATCCGCCTAATCATCCCTTAAGTGCCCCCTACAATCCTGAAAATGTTAATAAGTTATGCTTCTCCCTGTGGTTTGAAGAGGTCAGCAGATTTTAATTCGCCTTGGTATTGGACTTCCAGAGCGTCATCATTTTGTTGCATGCTTCTCAGGCATTGACTTTCCTAGTTGAAGTACTGTCCAGGAGCACAAGTATTGAAATCTTAAGAAATTGCAGTTCCTTTTGCAACTAGTTTTTTATAGTTTTGTTGGTCAGATCCTAGGTTATACTGAATGAACTCGTCTTCTGGGGTTCATGTGAAGTCTCACAGGCGGTTCCAAAAATTTCATCACGCGGAGGGGGGGGGCCGAACTTTTAAATGAAGAAATTTCATAACATGGGGGGGGGTTACGAAATATTTGAACGCGGATGCCGGAAGCAAACGAGAAAAGACGAAATTTTTTAGCTGAAAAAGTTCACTTCCCTCCCCCCCCCCATCTCTCGCTTGATCTTCGGGGACTCCTCTGGTGGAAAGGTAAAGAGGAGAAGACCACTTAGATAAATTTATCTATAAGTAAATACCCCTCCCATATCAAGAGAACATCAAGGGATCCCAACAACTACTAAAGCTGATGGAGAAATATGCATGGGCGCAGATGTTGATAATTTCAAACGTGTCCATTTTTCAAAGTCTCACATTGTAGGCGGACTGTGATTCCGGAGGGCTATATACTCCTGCCACACAATGAGAACAAGGATGGACTGACGGGGGGCATCTGGAGGGGGTGCATCTGGATGGGGGTGCATTCTGGATGGGATGCACACGTTTGCCCACTTTACATACATCAACTGTTTGCTTTTTGGACATACACTGCTGAATACTAGTTACCGTGTACATTCAACACAAACAAGATTGATGTAGTACTGTACATGCGACACTGCAAAACTACTGGGGTGTTAATTTTAACACTCTTGGGTGTTAATTTTTAATACCCTCCGGATAGGGACCGCGTGCCAACCACTGGTGTTAGATTTAAACAGTTTAAACCAATTTGGTATTAATATACACCATGTTAGAGTTATATTAACAACAATTTTTGGTGTTATAATGTATGATATGACCACAGTGCACATTAATTAATCTTTTCTCCGGAGATGGCCATCGCACACAACTGTTGAAAAAAGAACCCCATGTGCGCTTGGCCGGACTCGAAACCGGCAACCTCGTATTCTAGTGATCTGACACAAACTTTCCAATTGAGAGTTAACAAGCCAAGGTTGGTAGAGGAGCAATGATATATCTACAGGTTGATGTCCGAAAGGTGTCCATCGCTTTCTTAGCTGATAGCATCAGACAGGTATTGAATTTAAATTTTAACTCCTTAGTTCTTCCCGGGCAGACAAGGATGACAGTTATTAATCTTTTCCTTGAGATGGCAGCGCACAAGCACGACTGTTGAAAAAAAAGAACCCATGTCGCTTGCCGGACTCGAAAACCGTCCAACCTCCGTATTCTAGTGAGACACACGTTCCATTGAGCTAACAGCGCGAGGGTTGGTAGAGGAGCACTAGATATTATCTACAGGTGTTATGTCCGAAAGGTGTCCAGCCGCTTTCTTAGCTGATAGCACGAACGGTATTTGAATTTAAAATTTACAACTCCTTGTCTCCAGGCAGACAAGGGATGACATTTATTACATCTTTTCCTGAGATGGCCAGCCACACGACTGTGAAAAAAAAAAGAACCCCATGTGCGCTTGGCAGGACTCGAACCCGTAAACCTCCGTAATATCTAGTGACGACACACTTTCCAATTGAGCTAACAAGCCAGGTGGTAGAGGAGCACTTATATTATGCTACAGGTGTTTGTTCCGAAAGGTGTCCATGCGCTTTTCTTAGCTGATAGCATCAGAACGGTATTTGAATTTAAATGTTAAAAACTCCTCTTAGTTCTCCAGGCAGACAGATGACCCACTTTAATTCATCTTTTCCTGAGATGCCAGCGCACACGACTGTTGAAAAAAAAAGAACCCCATGTGCGTTTTTGTCCGTACTCGAACCGGCAACCTTCGTATTATTACTGGTGACGACGCTCTTTACCAATTGAAGCTAACAAGCCAGGTTTGGTAGAGGGGAGCGAGATATAGGTGGTGTATGTTAGGGTCCGAAATTATACACTTTATATTTGATTTGAAATATTTATTTGATTGAACTAATATTAAAATTTTCAAATCAAATAATAATTGTAATATGTAAATAGACCGTTCTGATGCTATCCGCTTGGAAAGCGGGGGAAACCTTTGGACCTAACACCTAATCATGTTCATCTGTCTGCCTGGAGAACTAGTAGTTAAATTTCACATCACATGACAGTGTTTGACTGTTATTATTTTACAATTGCCGGTGTGGCAGGAGATAATAGTCCTCCGGGCTCACGTCCGGGAACAATGGTGAACAATAGCGCAATCGATTCGTTTACCTCTCCACGCAACATGATTCATGCTTTAATTCCTCGTGGTCTGTAGAGCCCGGCTAATGATAACCTGCCGGACTAATGATTACTTTTCACACCGGTGCCATTGACACTACTGTGTTAAGTTAACACCCGGCTCCCTGGAATCAATACTGGAACCGCACCTTCTGGTGTTAATTAACACCAAACTTTGTTGTTAACATTTATATTTGTACATCTGAATTTTTGTTATTGGGTTTGCTTCTATTTTCACTGTTACCTCTAACGTTCCATTGGGAGATCACCAAAATGCATAATTACAATTGTGCAGCAACACCAGCGGTGTTAAATCCTAAATTTCAACACTAGAAACTAAACACTGACAAGCTTTACAAACCGACTTGATGTTAAAATGTTTAACACCCCGGTTTTAACACCCCCGTTAAACATCCTGCAAACCTGAGGAGGAACCTTCAGATGATCAATCTCGCCAAGAAGTGGTATCTTGTAACCCAACCCCCTACCACTCCTACAATTAAACCCTATGAGGATCAGAAATTCCCACGCAATCGCTTGCTATACCCATCAATGACACTGGCGGTCTCCCTCATCGATCACCTGGATCAATACAGATTGTCAGACAATGGTCATTCTCTACCTTGAACCTAAAGTCAGTTTTGTGGACAACCCATCTAGCATCCGTGGGGTCAACCTCACCAGACTCACCTGCACTGGCGTTGGTCTTACAAGCACTTCTTTCGTAGATCGTGTGGAATTCTTACAGCATGCAATTTTTGGAGAGCCACAAACCATAAGCCACATCATTGATGACTGTGAGGTCTATACAGTCCCCACGAGGAATTCAAGGCCTGATCAACCCGAGTACCTCAACGAGGAAACCATCAGCTGGTAACTCTTTGCATTCGGCAGGCGAGTATACTCGCCAAAGATGAATTCCCGGATGAATTTTGGTCAATTTTTGTCTTTCTCTTTTATCACATTTTCAAATTATTTATTTTCATGGGCATCAGAATCAGCCCTAAAAAATACATTTAGATCCCTGGGGGCACTTGTCTTTAAAGGTGGATCATGATGCGTGAACATGGACTTCCAAATGCACCCTAAACATATTTCCCACCACCGGCTAAAAAACGTACCCTAACCAAGTATTTTGTCGTTTTGTTGCTACACAGAATTATTTTTGTTTGGTCATTTTTTTTGTTACCCTAAACAAGTAAGTCAATGCATTGTGGTCGTTAATATGTCTTTGGAAAGAAGAACCCTTTTAACGCGTTTTTTCTTGTTCACGCATCATATCCACCTTTGAAAAACAGTGCCCCCCGGCTTTATATGGGTCCAAGAAGCCTAGTCCTTTGTTGTTTTTATATTAGATATCTTCCCAATGACCTGCAATTTTGGAAAGCCATCTAATGTCCTGACATATTATTTGTTTATAATTAAGTTCTGACAGAATTGCCCACCAGCGTGCAGAGAGTTAAGACGGATCTTCCGCATGTGATTTTGGACTTACAACGCACGAGCACAAACAGGCTAATGGATTAACGAATTTATCACACCATGTATAACGTATGTCATCGGATAAGGCATTATTGGAGTGCATTCGGGGATATTATTGCATGCTTGGAGGCATTAAATAATAAATTAACATAATGCATTAGCGGGGCCACGTGAGCACGAGCGCATAGCGCGAGTGCTCACAGTGGGCCCCGCTATCCATAATATTATTTTATTAATGCCTCCAAGATGCAATTATATCCCCGAATGCACTCCACTAATCCCTTATCTGTCATAAACCCATGAGCCAATATTTTATACACCATCAAACTAAATATATTTAGTAACTCTTTTTCTATATATTTTGATAACTTTTAAAAATTTTATAATAAAGTTGTAGTTCTAACTAACTTATCCCAACACTGGGTTGAACTTGCATAAAGCACAAGCATTGGAGAGACGGTGTGAAAAGTTATACCATGCAGTATTGATTGAAACTTCGATGAGGTACCAGCATTAGCCACGCACTAATAGGTTAGCCTTTTTGACATAATGCCAGTTGTTTGTGTTTGTTTTGTTGTTGAATTCCTCCTTTATGTAGGAGCACCTCCGAAGAGTAGTAAGTAGTAAGTAGTAGTAATGATAATACACTTGTTCACACAGTCACTCACAATAATCACGCAAAAAAAATTAATTACAATTGAACGTAGCGATTACGCTTAGTCCAATACTTACTTTCACCAATCGATTTGCTGAATACGCGCAGTTGATTTACATGCGATAATTATTACGTTCTTTGATGTATCGCATCCATTTGTATAGGTCAAATCGTGTTATTACCCCGCAGATTTTAAAATAGACATTGTAGGACCTGCTGCCGTTATAGTTGCTTCTTTTTAACACCATAGAAAAAGATTTCTATTTAAGTATAGACGCTGTAGTCACATAACCTGGAGGGTGGTGTGGTAAGAACGTTCTGAGCCCTCGGTTTTTTTTATTAGTAGCAATTACATGGCAAGTGTTGGAATCCAAGCGGACATAATACGATTTTCACGCTCTACAGGTCAAACTCCACGTTCTTTGGTCAAACGCCAACGCTCTAATCGGTCAAACGTCACGTCGATGTACAAATCTGACGACTATCTATTCACGCTCTATATTTCAACTTCAACTTCACGCTCTATCGGTCCACCTCACGTCACGTCTATGTACCAATCTGACGACGATCTATCACTTCACGCTCTATCCGGTCAAACTTTTCACGTCCGGTCGATTTCCAAATCTGACGACAAACTTCACATCAAGTCGATTGTACAAAATAAAAAAATTCCTATTCCTTAAAAAGGAAAGGGCGGTCTAAGGGGAAATCGCCATGTAAAAGGTATGGGAAGGGATTAGTAAGTACATTTTGTGGGAGTTTTTGTAAAGGTGATTTATTTGATTTTTGGACACAATAAGCGGGCAGTACATAACTAAATATTTAACAGTGAATAGGGGCTTCATATCCCTCTTCATTTACCGATTTTTTAAAGTTTGTTGAATGTATTGCTTTTATGTAAGGGAGGCCTAGAGGAAACTGAAT
>JAMKCH010041013.1:0-14436 GCA_023653785.1 Ophioderma brevispina | reverse complement strand
TTCATGTATTTAGTGCAGCAAACCGATTACAAATTAGCACAGCAAACCGATTACACATTTTCATGTATTTAGCGCAGCAAACCGATTACAAATTAGCAGAGCAAACCGATGACAAGTGCAGCAAATCTATTACAAATTTTCATGTATTTAGAGCATCAAACCGATTACAAATTATCTTGTATACGTAGAAAACCCATTGCAAATTTTCCTTTATTTATCGCAGCAAACCGATTACAAATTTTATATATTTAGTGCAACAAACTGATTACAAATTATCATGTATTTAACGTAAGAAACCGATTACAAATTTTAATGTATTTTACTCTGATTTAGCGCAACAAACCGATTACAAATTACCATACATACGTAGCAAACCGATTGCAAATTATCATGTATTTAGTGCAGCACATCGATTACATAATTTCATGTATTTAGTGCAGTAAATCGATTACAAATTTTCTTGTATACGTAGCAAACCGATTACAAATTTTATTTATCGCAACAAACCGATTACAAATGTTCACGTATTTAGTGCAGCAAACAGTTAACAAATGTTTATGTATTCAGTGCAGAAAATCGATTACCAGCAAACCGATTACTGCCAGGATTACAACTCCACCATATTTATTGATTGTTTGCATTCAATTGAGTTGCTGAAGTGAAGTCAATTGTTTTCAACACGAAAGCATATTTCAGTGTTCAAATTCTTGTTCCACAAACATATGAATGAGTGCCTAATCATATAATATTTGACATTTTATATTATTCAATAAAACTTGCTTCTTAATTTTGAAGGTCAAGCAATACACTGATATTATACAAGATGGATTGAAAGAACCACTTTTTACTCTTACCAAATCAGAAATATCTTTATATATATATATTATCTCGATTAGTTAAATGGAGACTGTGCCACCATAATTAAATTTGTATGAAACTCGCCACTGAAATTACTGTTGAAAATGTACAATAAACATGTTATTTGGCGGCCATTTTGAAAAAACAAAATGGCTGCCAGTCTTAATGTTCCTCTAATCTAGCTTTATCCTTTCCAGATAGTTGTAGGTGTTTAACATACAAGTTTTGGCACCAAACTAGCTTCCTAGCACATTCACAACTCGAGTTATGATTTGAAAATATACCAAAATGGCAGCCATTTTGATAACCAAGATGGCCGTCCCTGGGAATTCTCCATCAAAACTTTTCTTGTTCTCTGGGATCTACTTAAGGTATCTAAATAGGTGTCATGCTTTAATCATTGAAATCCCACGGGATTCCATTGCCTCTTGACTATGACCTGAAAAAATATAATGTGGTCTATAGGTGCAACGCGTACCAAAGCAGCAATTGCCTGTATATCTTGATGTACATAGTGTCCCAGAAAAACTGCACCTTATTTTGACGGGGCTCTAATCAAACTGACAAATATCAGATTGCAGTGATTTCTGAAATTTTTAAATTTCTGGAGTATTCTTCGTATACCCGTGAAAAAAATAATTACGATTGCTGATTTCGTTTTTAAACTAGACGCGGTCAAAGGAAGGTATGACTGGAACCGATTTACCTTTTTCAATTCCTACTTCTTGCGCGCTTTTTTAAATATGGTATACTTGCTCGTGCAAGTAGTATGTCACACAAACGGGACACTATCGGGCTGCACCTGTTTTTGCAGTTTTAAATACTGCGATTCTGGAGTGTATACGTTTTGATTATATTTCACAAAAGGTAACCAGTTTAAACACCACGTAAAAAGAAGGTATATAGTTATTGGGACAAAATACTAAAAGGATTCGAAACTCGTACATGGATAAAACATTTCATCATATGGTGAACAGAATGTGTTTTAAGAGGCAATGACACATTTGAAAAAAATGCACTCAGTAAGCATATCTAGATCCTCTTAAATTGGTGAAAAGCAAATGTGGATTGCGATCAGTATTCATATACGAGGGGTATCAAAACGTTTTAAACATCACCCAGAAGGGATAGAGCCAAGAACGTAATTAATTTTATTTTGTGATCCTTAAGGCATCTTTACATAGTCATTGTGCAAAGTCACACATTTTTCCACTTTAAACTGACTGTCCACATACCGCCATTGTAGAGATCTTCAGATTTCGAAGATCTCAGAGTCCTTACGACTTCTCCACATAGTCACCGTCCAGAGTCACACATTTCTCCCACCGTTGCTTGACACTGCGCATGCCACCACTGTAGAAGTCCTCAGATTGTGTTAAAAACCAATGTTCCACCTCTTCAATGACTTCATCAGTGTCATCAAATCGCCTACCCTGCAGTGGAGTTTTCATCTGTGGGAACAAGTTGGAATCACTTGGAGCGAGATCAGGATCCTGTCCCAAAAGAGCCAAATTCTGCCTTGACAGGTCACACCGTGCATACCTCAGGGGAGAAGTCTGCAAGCGCGGAACCCACCGTGCTGACACCTTAGCCATGGGTAGTTGGTTGTGAATAATATTCCACACACTGCCATAACTGAGATCAGTTTCATGCATGGTCGTGCTGAGAGTCACTCGTCGGTCTTCCATGATAAGATCCTCTACTTTTTTCACTGTGGCCGCATTGTCCGAAAGTGATGGGCGTCCACTTCTTGGCTCATCTGTGAGGGACATGTGGCCAGTTTGGAAATTTCTTTTCCAATATTTAACCGTGATATATGACGGGTAATTATCACCGTAGACAGCCTTCATTTCATCATAGATTTGCTGGGTACTGTAACCCTTCAAATGCAGGAACGCGTGTCTTAATTTTCTCTATCAGTGCAGGTTATGTGGTTAGCGGGGCAGGTTGCTGACATCTATCTACTCTGCACTGTGTGATGTTTAAAACTTTTTATATCGCCTCGTACAATCTAATTTAATTAATCCCACGATCAATATCATCATTACAACTTCAACAGAAGAATATTTTTCTAATTTAAAATTTGAAACTCAACTAGAAACACACTCGCTTTAAACCTTAACTTTCTCAAGAAAGCATTATTGTTCATTTTTTTAGCTAGCCACAGCCTAAATTAAACAGTCTTTCGTAAAGTCGGATCCATGCATCACATGCAGGTGGACATAAAAAATAATGAAAGAGTCTACATACAAAAACGTCATAGCCCTACGTTTTAGCTGATTGATTGACTGGCGAGCTAGCTAACTGACCGTGTCCTTTGGATATATTTTACTCATCCATGTGAGGATGCCTTCACTGGATTTGTCATGTTATATTGATAAGATGGGTGGACAACAAAGCCAAGAGAAATTAACTATGGGTCACAGATGACCGTGATGTTGGTCCATTGGAAGATGTCGTGGAGATGTGAGGTGATATAGTCTGTTGTTGTTATCATAATTGTGCTTTTTTCACCTTTTTGCTTTCTTTCACTCATTTTTCTTTCCTTACTTTTTATATCATTATTTTTATTTCTTAATTTTTTTTTTATTTTCCTAATCTTGTTCAGTGTCCCTTGTGCTTCGTATATAAACAAAGGAAAAGACAGAAAAATTATGATAAATGTTGCTGATGTTACAGGCCTAGCTTTTAGTCATGGCCTATACATACATGCACACGAGACGAAATTTAATGCGCTAAAAGTGAAATTATATGACCAAAGACGAAATTGCTTTGTATATTCAGATGATGAGGCATGGATACGTCTAAATTAAATTGATTTTGACGAAATTACATGAAAATAAGGTTAATTTTATTGATCAAATATTTAATGTAATTGACCTAAGACCCGGCCAAAGACGAAATTGTTTTAAACAAACGCACATTTCCGTTTTCTTGGAACAAAAAACAACAACGAGATATATGATATATTATGAACAATGTTTTAAACTAACTGGGAAAACCTATAATATATATAAAATATATAATGATATTTAATTTATTTATCATTATTCTAAGATTTTTAGAAAGCAACCTCATATCTCCGGCATACCTAATTGCAAAGTTGTGAGCCTTGACCTTGAAAAATATAAATTCTATTTATTTTCTGCCTTTACCTTTATTGAGATATTACTCTGAGTGGATCAGGTCGGGTCACATAAACCCATAATATTATTGACCACTCATATTCAATAAGACATCGATGAAGAGAGTGAGAGAAAAAGCGACCCGAAGGAATATTGGCCGGTATTTATATCTAATCATATTTTCCACACGAATGTATTACAAATTTGTAAAGTCAATGACATTCACTAAGGGACCGTATCCAAACTCTCTATTTTCTTACTTCAAACCGTCATCTATTAGTGCACCATCGGGAACTATTTTAAATTAGATAAAGATTAAAATCTTACAGATTCAAACTTGAAATTTATTAGATTTATATTTTAAATCTAAATGAGATTATATTCCACATGTAACGATATAAATTAGCAATCTAAGTAATTTTGAGAGTCCTCCCGAATAATCATAAAAATAATTGTGAGTGGGTTAGTTGACCTCTCCCTTCATATTTTCATAGTAATTGGGAAAACATTTAATGAATACACGTGTAGAAGTGTGGTACATAATAAAGCTCAATAGATGTCCATTAGATAATATATATTTAAACTTTCCAAAATTGACTTCGGTCAATTGAAAGGTGGGTGGGTCAAGGTAAATTTATATATATATGCATTTCATCCGAGGGGATCACATATGATAAAATTTTTTACCGAAAATAGGGGTCTTTGGGTGACAGTGGTAAAATTTTGAAACAAAATATGGGTTTTTGGGCGACATTTTCAAAATATATGGGTCTTTGGGTAACAGCGATGCTAAAAATGGGGTCTTAAAGAGACACTAGCACATTTGAAAAAATAGTGCGCCCTCTAGAATTGTCAAAATTGATGTTTTTGCATGGTTGTAAAGCTTTTATATACATTAGTCCTCAACAGAACGATTTTATAATTAATGTCGCCGGCGACATTAATTCAGCAGACGACGCGGAAATGGCATGCAACACGTTAGAATTGATTCTCGCGGCATGCATATTGTTTGACCGATCTTTGACCTTTGTGGTTTAATTCATGAGTACAAGGTCTACGATATCATAGAGACAAAATTTGGTTGATTAAAAAGTACGTAACTTAGAGTAGGCCTACAAATCCCGGAGTCTTAGCCATTATTAATGTCCATATCGATTGGAGACATGTGATTTTAGTGCTAACATCTATCTCTATATTCCAATGCCCTAGACTATCAATTGCGAACAAATCGCAGAATTTCATATTTGAAAATGTACCGCTTTAAAGCTCTTTAACCCTAACTGCCTTTTGGTTTTATAGCTATCTACAGAGAGAGCCTAAGGAAAAAGGGGTAAAGGATAGAAACGAAAGGAAACCTGAAGGGCCCTGGCGGGATTCGAACCGGGACCTCGGCCCACCATACCATATGACCAGGCATGGCAAGCCACAAGGAGTCGCATGGCCGGCCAGCGATTTCGGCCCTATGAGTTGTTGGTGAGATGACCGTCACGACATCTTTTTGGACTTAGTGGACTTTCTAGCCTCAGCTCAATGAGTTATATTGGTGTTTGAGGGTGTAAGTTAACAACCTTAAATTACGCGTTAAACTCCAAGATGGAGTGCCCCTCGGGTATCTATAAAACGTTTTCTTTTTAGAACAACAAAATCTCAGCTGTATTCTCCTTCTTATTTAGTTTTGGTTACTTAAACACCGAAAATATTTTTATTTCATAAACAATTAGTTAAAAGGGCAAAAAAATATGCCCCCGCTGTCCAAAATTAACCAACCCGTAATAGCTGCGTTGCACTGCGTAACCTTATACACTTGCCGCGGAAAAACACTACGTCTCTATAAGATAGCGGCAACCAATGATATTTGCGTTTCCTTTACTAAACCCCTCCCACGGACAGAAGAAAACGGTCTCCTGAAGATGAAACCTACAGGGGTGGCTTCCGACCTTCAAAACCGGATGCACGCGGTTTATTTTCGGTTGTTGAACCGCGTCTTCATTTTTAGAATAGGACGTCAAGGTAAACAAGCATGAAAATTCTCAGCGTATCGATCGCCGGTTTTGCATATGGGCGCTGTGACATTTAGGGCTAACGTCATCCTGGTCAATACGTCATACTGCATAAATTAAAAGTCCATATTCCGGGAGCTAATCGAAATTGGCGGCGCTATTACTATCGATTTCGAAATCCGGGCATTTGTACAATTTCACTGCCGGTTAACTTTTTTTGTATGTGGCTGAAGCCATTGTAGTCCAGTATTTTTATGATTGAATCCAAAACGAATTGAAAAGACCAATTTTGGTGTTGGTTGTGTACTGTGATATGACCCAAAAATAATATATCGAAAGTTTTACCAAAATCAACATAGTGGAACATGTAGAAAGAAGTGGGAAACGTTTGTACGGGGTAAAAAAATTAGAGTTGTTCGAATTGATTTAAAAGGTATATACCCAATTCTTGGGCTACTACTAGGTTTAAAAGGGTATAGTTTGCCCGTCTATGAATCTCTGTTTTAGTACAATAGGCACAAACAGTTCAAGGTCACCTGGGGCTAGGGAATCTAGAATTGTCCGATTTTGTAAATAGATTCATTGGTCAACACTAGATAAGGTAATTAATTCTTGTTGCGATAGTTCATATAAGGAATTACAGACCTAAGGTAGTGACCTCCATGACCTTGTAGCTCCCGGCACATTGCATTCCAATTAACGACTATCAAGATTGTGCAAGCAATATACTTTTGGTTCCTGTACCATTAGACGAACAATTTGACACTTTTTTTTTATAACGAACGGAGATTTACCCCATGGTGACCTTGAACCTATTTTGACTCATAACTGCAGATAGGGCAAACTATACCCTCTTTTATTTCCTTGAAGGTGACGAACACGTTGGTCAAAACGCACCCTTTTCATATTTTGACCCATGTATAAACCTAACCCCCCGCCCCCACACTTAAAAATACACATTCCACTCCTTTGATTTTGGTGAACTTTGATATGTCTTTCATAAAGGTTTCTCAATCGGAGATTAGTGATTCTTTGTGCAATTAGTTTTGGTTAAGGTATCATTATTTTGTTCTAATTTGACTGGCCTATTGGGAGCGTCAGCCATGACCTCATCTCATACTAAGAAGCGTCAATTACCTGCATTACCTGCACCCATACCTTGGGTTAGATTTATATTGCAACTAGATCTAACAAGAAAAATAACGCTACTTCCTTTTTTACGGAATCTTCAGATTTTCCTTTGGGGAACTATCAGGGAGATTGATCTTTCTGAAATCAAAGTATAAACACTTTTTATGAATAGAAGAACCATTTGATGGCTTTAAAAAACATTAGAAAACAACAGAATTTTGAAAACGAAACAGCTGTTCCTGCAAATGACAAATGTGCAGATACGACTTCATTGTACTCACATGACGACATTTATGTCGCCAAATAAAACCAAAATACCTTTGTTAAATGTTGTTAATTAAACTCGTAGCTTTTGAGTTATATACAAATATACAGGGTGAGTCAAAAAGATTTACACTCGGTTTTCATTTCAATAAGACAAATCTTAAAAATATTTAAAACACTTTGAAATTTTTTTTTATAAATGAAAACAATAGCTCATTATATCCACTCTCATTGGCAAAAAAACATCTTAACGTTTTTCCCTTTTTTTCCTTATTTCACATATTGCAGATATGGTAAAATAACGTGGAAAGCTGCCAAAAACCATATTGACCACGGTTGTACAATTCTTCAGTTCCACAGCAGCAAAAGCCATTGAGTTAGTACGGTCATCTAAATGCTTTTAAGCATTTACTCTTGTATTTGTTTTTTTTAATTTTTTATTTTCATCCTGTTTTTTGATAAATTTCCTAACAATAGTCAATGGCAGTAGCGTAACAGGGGCAGGGGAGGGGACGCATTGCCCCCCCCCCCCCCATGGGCCGACCAGGAAATAAGCTTAAGCTAGCGGTAAACAGGAAGGAAGGAGAAGGAAAGGGGGAAAAATGTCCAAGCAGAAGAAAGGGAGTAGAGAAAAGGGAGGGAAAAGGGAGAGGAAAGGACTGAGATGCAAAGGGAAAGGCAGAAAGGCAGATGGACGTTGAATTGTGTGTAATGTTCAAATATTGATTCCCCAAAGTAGCAGGTTATGAAGGAGTCGGTGGAAAATGTGGATCAACCGGCTGTATTGCCTACATATTTGTATTCAATTTCCGCGAAAAGATATGTGAACAATTTCGAAACATTGTTTTGCAGTAATGCTTCAAAATTTGGATATAAGATTGCATAATTTGTTTATTTCCGAATAATTAAATAGTTGAACATTTTTTCCCTCGATGAAGTTTACACAAAGGTATCAAAGCAAGCAAAGAATGTCATGATGTGCTTGTGTAGACCATCCAAAGTCTCTTTGGCCAAATTCCACAACAGTGATTCCGTGGACAGAGTGAAAAATGGGTACCTATCTTTAAGATAGCATAACTTCGCAATGCAAAGTTCAAAAATCAAAATTCAAAATTTCTCTAGTTAGTTGAAATATCAGTTTTATAATGTTGGTACTCCGTATCTTTGGTAGATTTTTCACTGCTGTAGAAAAATTCAAACAAAACGAGTGAAATCTTTTTGACTCACCCTGTATATAGTCTAGTTAATTTTATGATTTGAACTATAACTCACATTAAAAATGTCACAAAAATAAAGCCACATCAGTATTTTTTTCAAAATTCAAAATGCCCATTTTGTCTCTTAATTCTATGGTTAGGTCATATCAACACCTTATATACCTGTTCTTTGTGAAAAGCGGTTTTGAAGATGCCATTACGACCGTTAATAAACAGTCGTACATGGCATCTTAAAGTAGAAAGATCCTATCAAACTCATCTTAATTTTAGCTATTTTCTACTGTCTTTTCAGACATAATATTAAAGATAATGTGGATATGTGCAATCCGACACTTTCTGAATAAATTTATGCCAATGAGAGATCCAATATGGCCGCCAATTGGTGTACATTTTGACGCGTCTCCTGACCAAGTGTACCACCTATCAACATAAAACTTGGAATGTATGATAATTACACAAGTTGCCTTTTAGGACGATTTTATTTTTTCTAATTATGAAAAAGGTTTTGATTAATAGTCAAACATATGAAAATTACATGACTTTCACAGCCATTATGTTTGATGCTAATAACTCCAAATCGGGGTAGACTTTAAAAAAATAAAAAACGTCGGTACAAGCAGAATCATGTAATGAACAACTCTGGCAAATGGCATTATTTGAAGAAACAAAAACTGGAGATTTGTGCATCAAAATGACACGTTGGTCCAAAAATAGAAACTGAGAAATCGGCCAAAATAGGTTTTTGGATACTTAGGTCAATTACACCCGAGAAAATGAAAAACAAAGGAAGCAATGCATATGAAGTGGCACATATTTGCCAGGAGTAGTATCCTATTATTCCAATTCCAAATCAAACTCCCTGATTATTTCAAAACCAAATCAAAGTATTTCAAATATTTATGAATCCAAATTCCAGTTTTCTTCTTTGTCCAATTCCAAATCAAACTCCTTATTTATTTCCAAATCCAATCAGTATTTCAAAATTAATGTATCCAAATTACCAGTTTTTTCTTCTTTACAATTCCAAAACACTCATCGACCAGCATATACTGAACCACTGAGGCTCCCATCTCTCAGCAATTTGCAAAAGACGGTACCGCGGAATGAACATGCCTAACTACCTTCGAAGTTCCGGTTATCATCTAATCATCAACTGCGACTTTAATAACTGAGCCGGTGTGTTCCTACCCCCAGCAATTTGCCAAAGAGTACCGATCCATAATATAACCTAACTTCACACTTGAAGTCCCAATTAGATTAGATCGCTATTGAAAACATAGATGTTACAACAGTTTTGCTAGAGGAATGACCTATCCACTAGCTACTAAGATTTAACCATCCAATTTCATTTATTACATATATGCTTCAAGTTCAATTTATAGAAGGTTTCAGACCATTAAATGACCCCATTTCTTACATTTTCCGCACAAAACAAGATTCAACATAATCAGAGAAGATAAAACACCTCCCAAAATTCTAATTACAAATAACAGAAAGTTCAATAAGTTAAAAAAGGCATAGGCAAAGATACGCAATAAACCCAATAAAACCTAAATGAGGAAATTAAAAGACCTTTTGCTGGTCTACCACAACACTGGGAGGGAGGGAGGGAAATTTTACATTTATAATTGTCCACAAGCACAGAAGGGCGACTAGACTCCCCGGTGGCAAATCGCCGAGTGACGCATTGCATTTCCAAGAACGCCTGTCAGCTTCCCTCCCCGAACAAAAAATACAACACCCTGCTTGGTTGTGGAAGACAAAATGGTGAAGGACAATGCTTCCCATACAATCTGGTAACCAGCAACCCACAAGGTGATCAGAAATCATTTCCTGGTGTTAAATCAGTTTATATTGCGTTTTGCAATCAACTTAATTAACATCACCATGTTCTTTCAATGCATTACATTACTTTCCTTAAAACCCCTATGTAAAAGAGAGTTTGTATTTGCCTGATTCCCTTGTCTGTTAAAACAAAGTGTTCCCATTTTTTTTTCAAATTTCTGTAAGTTTTTGCAAATAATCCGTAACTAAGGTTTAAAACCGTTGCTAAGGAAACCACTTATTAAAAATATGGTAATTAACATTTTTGGATTTTTTCATGGTTGAAATTACTAAACACTGTGGACAAACAGAAACTTGATTTCTTTAGTGAAAAAACATTTTTGATAGGATCTTTCTACCTTAAAGTCGGATTCCGACTTTTAGTAATACATAAAGTATAAAATTATCATTTCTTGACAATACGGTGTGCTAACGCTTAACCACTTACAGGGGTCTTTTTACTATTAAACAATTTCAAGAAATGTATTTGTTTACATTTTGAAGAAATCGCTGGATAGTGGCTTTTAATGCGTATTTTCGCTTCCAAACATGTTCCCTTCAGTTTTTCATTCCCATGATCTCCAAACCTATTGGGCAAAACTATGCGAGAGATAGCAATCCACATATGTACCCTTCACGCACAACACTGGTAATGGAACAACACCACCGGTCGTCCATCTCTGACCCCCAATAGTTATTTCTTCTTCGCCGTGTTGTCCACCCATCTTTATCCAATAACATGACAATTCAGTGAGGCAATCCTCCCATGGAATTAGTAAAAGATATCCGCAAGGACACGGTAAGTCGCTCGCCAATCATCAGCTAAAATTAGGGCTATGACCATTTTTTGTGTTGTAGACTCCTTTCATTATTTTTATGTTCCACCTTGAAAAAAAAAGTTAAAGGTTTTAAAGCGAGTGTGTCTGACTAGACAAAGTACCTTGTATCCAGTTGAGAAAAAATTCTTCCTTTGAAGTTGTAATGATGATATTGACGTGTATAGATTAATTAATTACATTGTATTGATACTGAATCGTAATCCATAATGTGCTTTTCACTAATTAAAAGGTTCCAGGAAATGGATGATAAACCTACTCAAATCTTTTATGGGGACATTCATTCCAATAAACAGGGCCCAGAAAAAAAAATACACTTACATCATTAGTGAAACTAATTTATTTCAGTCCCCCCCAAAGTTTTTTGTCAGGAATAGAGTCACACCAGTCCCTGGAAATTTATCTATTACTCTCTGAAAAATCAAATGATACCACAAAATGATGTCATCACCAACCCAATATTTGAATGCTTTCTGGTCCCTCCTTGTAGACTTGACACAAACCAACTCAATTTTATTCTATTTGCATTTCCTGGGACCTTTTTGAGTCTCAGAATTTAGACAGTTTCCTTAAAGATCTGGATATATGCAAGCAATTAATTTTTTTCAAATGGTACCATGTCCTCTTAAAACACATAATGCTCACCATATTATGATGAAGTGTTGTTCATGTTCGAAATTCGAATCCTTTAGTATTTTTTGTCCCAATAACTATATACCTTCTTTGTACGGGGTGTTTATACAGGTACCCTTTAATGTCAAATATATCAAAACATAGGCATATATACACTCCAGAATTGCTGTATTTTTAAACGCAAGACAGTACAGCTGGATAGTGTATCATTTGTGTCTCCAATAAACCTACACTCGCAATTATCCCCATTTTAAAAAGCGGGTCAAAAAAGTATGACTTTTAAAATGCAAATCTGGTTGATCGGTTTTCTAACATAACCTTCTTTGATCGCGTCTAGTTGAAAACCAAATACGCAATCGTAATTATTTTTTCACAGTAAAACGATAATACTTCAAAAGTATTTCAAAAAGTTCAGAATCACTGCCAATCTTATATTTAAAAATGCGATTACAGCCTAGCCAAATAACAGGTTTTCGGTTTTCTGAGACACTCGGTACATCAAGATACAACAAGTTTTGCACCTGGAGCGACGGCACTATGTCCTAGTGAGTGTATTGTTTGATGGGCCACCATCTTTGAAGTGGAAGTGATCTATTAACTATCCACCCCCCTGCTTTGCAACCTGGACCACATTCTATTTGTTCAGTGAGTGTATGTTTGATCAACCCTCTTTGAGGTGGAAGTTATCTATGAACCATGCCACCCACCTGCTTGCTTTTGGGCGATCTGGACTACATTCTATCTGTACAGTTGAGTGGATTGATTTACCCCCATCTTTAAAGGTGGAAGTGATCTATGAACTATGCATAGTATAACATCCACCTTTGTTGCACCTGGACCAACATTATTCATTATTTTCCGGTGAGTGTATTGTTGATCCACCATCTTTGAGGGAAGTAATCTATGAACTATATGCATCCACCTGCTTTGCACCTGGACCACATTCTGTATGTTCAGTGAGTGTGAATTGTTTGACTATGCATCCAACTTCTTTGCGCCTGGACCATCATTTATATGTTCAGAATAGTGTATTGTTTGAATCATCATCTATGAGTGAAGTGGCTATGAACTATACATCCACCTGCTTGCACCTGGAACCACATTTTATAATTTTCAGGTGAGTGTTTGCTTGACCCTCAAAGATTGCTACTACCCTCAATGAGAAACAAGGTTTCATTGAATAATATAAAATGTCAAATCTTTTGGTTTATGGTTGTGGAATAAGACTTGGCAGCGACTGAACCCTATGTTGTTTCGTGGTGAAAAAATTGACTACACTTCACACTCAATTTGAATGCAAACAAGCAATAAGTAAATTAAGTAGACTTGTATTCTCTGACTAATCGGTTTGCTGGAATGAATACATGAAAATTTTATAATCTCGGTTTTTCTCACTAATCTGGAAAATATGGTAAAGAGTTTTTTTACACTAAATAACATAAAAAAAGTTGTACATCGGTTTTCTTCACTAACTACATAAACATTTGTAATCGGTTTTCTTCACTAAATATATGAAAATTTGTAATCGGTTTGCTGCGCACGAATATTGAAAATTTGTAACGAGTTTGCTGCACTAAATATATGAAAATATGTAATCGGTTGCTGCACTAAATACAAGGAAACTGTTCGGGTGGCTGCGCTAAATACAATTAAAAGCTGTAGTCGGTTTGCTGTGCTAAATACATGAAGTTGTGATCGGTTCGCTACACTAAGATGAAAATTTGTAATCGTTTGCTTGCGGTTTAAATACAAGGAAAACTGTAATCGATTCGGGTTGCTGCGTAAATACATGAAAAACTGTAGTGGTTTGCTGTGCTAATACATGAAAATTTGTAATCGGTTTCGCTGCGCGCAACTAAATACATGAAAATTTGTAATCATTTGCGCACTAAATACATGAAAATTATACTGGGTTTTGCTGTGCTACATACCGAAAGTCAAAGCGCAACGCCTTGATGAAAAGCTAATTTGTGGTAGAATTAGTATTTTATTTTCAATAAAAATTCAGGGTGACCAAAATTATTTTAAAGATAAGTTTAATGCACATAAAAATACTAAGTGAATATTTTTGAGGAAAGTAGTTTAGTTATGACCTGCTAACTGGTAATGTAGTCAGTCTATAGAACTAATGGTCTCAAAGACTACGTAGCTAAAAAATAAAATTCGTGACAAAAACTACTCCAGCTCCATGACGCTATTGAAAATTAGCAACTGAAAAAAATACATCGACTTTGGTTGGAATAAAGAATCGTCCTGGGAAATGAGCATTATTGGCAATCTAAGCTATCACATAAATTTAATAAAATTCTTCATTACCTTGCCGAGGAGAGTTGTGATAATACTGGTGATGTTGGTCCACTAAAGTAAGTAAATCCCCTTAATACACTTCCTTTACGATGTATTCTGAACTAAGTACATACGCGTTCAAAAGTGTTAAATATGGCCTACTGTTCAACTTTTTATCTACAGTGCTTTGATAAAAGGACACGGAATTAGGCCTATACTTGAACGCCTGTAAGGACCTTGTGATGATACCAATTAATGGGGC